>QRFJ01000579.1:618819-855491 GCA_006176705.1 Cocos nucifera
TGATGCTAGTAGAAATAATTAGAAATGCTCCAAGAAAAAATTTTTTATGTTCTGGACTTAACTCTTTATTGAATTTTCTTAATACTTGATTCCTCAATATCTCACAGATTCTCTGATCTGTGTATCAATTTTTTTTTAAAAATGCTTAGTTTTAATTCGATTCTTAAGCATAATCAAGTATCTAAATACTAAATACTAACTTTTTCGAGGACTTAAAATTTTAAAATTTTTATTTTTCTCTCCCCCCAACTTAATCGACATTGTCCTCAATGGAGAAGAAAAAATAAAGGATGTAATAAAGAACATGGAAGAATACACCTAACTCAGTATATATATATATTTATTTATTTATTTATTTATTTATTTATTTATTTTTATTTTTTTTTTTGGTCCAGCACATGCCTTTGACAAATTTGAGCTCTCCCTCCAACTTATTCAAATTATCCTAAAAAGATAAACTAAAAAGATAAATTAGATAAAAACTAAATATTGGGTTGCCTCCCAACAAGCGCTAAGTTTACCGTCTTCAGCCAGACACAATGTAGCTCACTATCCTGTGTCGAATATTGGATTGACAAATTCCAATGGTTTTGGATTGCCAATCTCAGAAAGTTGATGTTGATTTTTAATCCCATTATTGATATATTCACTGTTAATTTTTGGGATATATTTTATGATTCCATTCTCAGACCCATGTTTATTAAGAATTACTCCTATTTGTTCTTCTAAAATGCTCATGAATGGAGTTTTAGGAGTTAAGTTTGATTCAATGGGTGCTGGAATGGTGACTAAAGGCGGTTTTAATTCTGGAGGTAAATTAATGTGATCCTGCTTAAACAACTCCATTGACATTTCATTACATGCCTTTTGATTTTTATAAGAAGAACCAGCTTCTAGGGTTGAAGGGAATAGGACATTAGGTTTATAAGTCTCGGGTAAATCATCTATTCTCTTTTCCCTTATTTCTATCTCATTTAAACTGGAACTAGCATCAGTACTAATTCCTGGCTTGGGTTCTTCTATGTGGTTAGTCTCAGTACTAACCAGTTCCTCTAAATTTTTCATTTTGGCTAGCATCAGTACTAGCCTCTCTCACCTGGTCTTGGTATGGGTCCATAAGAATCCTATAGCTTTTAAGTTCAGGAATTACTTTGGTATTCTCAAATTGGAAGATTCTTAGATGAAACATTAGATTGATAATTTAATCCAGGTGGTTGGTGGTCATTAGGTGGGTTATTTGAAATTGGTAGGTTCGGTAGTTGATCTAGTTCTCTCCTCATGTTAGACTCAACTAATTATCCTATTTGAGCTTCTAGTCTGGCGATAGATTGCTGTTGAGTTAGAATTAATTGTTGAAGTTGGTTAAATCTATCATCAGCTAGATTGGTCTGTTGAGGAGGTGGGTATGAAGGCTGATTATAATATGATGGCTGGTTAAACTGACTAGGCTGACCATTATTATAGGCATAATTTTGATAATTTTGCTCAAGTGAAATTTGGGTCTGAGCCTGAGTCTGTTGGGATGTCCAAGAAAAATTAAAGTTACTCCAATCTGAATTATATGAATTTGAAAATGGGTCATTAATCAATTTGGAGTATCCTTGAGTAGCTTGAACTTGTTCTTGGATAAAATATGGAAACTGTGCAGTCATAGGATATTCACTTACATGATGGGTTGGACTAGCACAGATTGAATAAATAATTCTCCTGATAATTAGAAGATGATGTGAATTGTGAGGAGATTGTTGACCTAGGGTTAGGAGTTGATCTATTTTCTGATCAAGAAGGTCAACTTTATCTAATTTTTGGACTATTAGATTTATATTAGCCATTTGATTATTATGTTTAATGTGAATCAACCATTCAATTAAGTTCAACTAAATCAGAAAAAGCGATTTCCTACCATGCATGTATTAGTGTAACCCTAATGTATGGTTTAAAAATTTTTAGAATATTTTTTTATTTATTATTATTATTATTATTTTATTATATTAAAAATTAATTTTTTTAATTATTTTTATTTATTAATTTTAATTTAATTTAATTTAATTTAATTATTAATTTTTAGTTAGTTTAATTTTTATTTTATTTTATTTTTAGAGGAGAAAGGAGAAGAAAGAAAAAAGAGTTCTAAAGAAGAGGTCCTAAGGAGTCCTAGAACTAAGAAGAAAGAGAAGAATTCGGTTTAATTAGATCTAATGTTGGTTAGCAATCAAGTTGGTCAATCAATCCTGACTAAGGGTTATCCTAGATCTAGACAGCTCCTAACTGCCAAGGTCACCTTCAAGCCCTCCAAGTGTAGGATTAGCCAATCAACTAGCCAGGTAAGTGTAAGGTCGGTGGGAGTCCCCCCGTTGCTTGCCTTAGACACCAATTGTGCTTGGCCAGGTAAGCGAACGGAACCAATTAGAAACCACCTTCCTTCGGGCCCAATCGTCCCTGAACCACTTTCCTAGACACCAGTCAAATTGACTTATCCTAACCCGGTTCAACTCTTAGGATTCCTTGTCCTATTGAGCTCGAGTTCCTAGGGTTGATGTCTAATTGATTTTAAAATTAAAGGCTTAGGTCAATGCAGGATGCTGGTTGGTTGTTTGTGGGCTAAGGAAGGGTGATCAAATCCCCACCTTATCTTGTTTAATTGGGTTGTGCCCTTAATTTGATTTAATATGAATATGCACGAAAAAAAAAAAATTCAATCAAAGGGTTTTATGCAATTTAAACTAGATGCATGCAACTAATTGAATTCTGAAAGGCTTACCTTGCCTCCAGCAATCACCAAAAAAAAAAAAATAAAAATAAAAATAAAAATAAAACTAATATGATGCATGCTCTAAACAGTTAGGGATTTCTAATCTTATCATGAGGCTTTTAATTAGGTTTAAATGGAATATTTTTTTAAATTAATTTAAAAATAAAATAAATAAATAAATAAATAAAAAGAAAAGAGGACTAGGGTTAGGATTGATCTCACCAAAATTAGATGCTTTCTTCGTTTTCTCTTTTTTTTTCTACAAAATAAATAAAAAAAATTAGTAAGCAATATTAAAAAAAATATAATTAATTTACAAAAAAAAATCAAAGAAATCAAAGAAAAAAATAGCATCTATTCCTTCCCCGGCAACGGCGCCAAAAACTTGATAGGGAACGCGATGCTGTCGTTAAGACACCGTGTTTATCAGTTTAATCCGACTTCTTAAAATTATTGAAAATATGCGTAGATAGTAGTGAGTCGGGTCGAATCCACAGGGAAGGTAGTGTTTTTAGATTTGAAATCTTTGATTTTTGAAAAGAAAAGAAGAAAAGGATTTGAGTTTTGGGAATCAAAAGTGAAGTCGGAAAATAAAAAGCAAAAATTAAAAGGATGCAGGAATTTAAACTTGGTACTAAGATCTACTAGTTAGATCTTAGCATCTACTTGCAAAGCAATAATTTAAAGTGCAGAAATTAAATTACAATAAAAAGTAAGAAATTAAAATGCAAAAATAAAATTTTTATTAATTAAAATTTTAGAATTTAAATACATAAAATTAAAAAAAATAAAATAGCCTGATCTCTGATCTTGGATCGGCATTGGCAGAAAGATGGTGTAGAAGCTCGGCTCTTCTTCTCGGCACCCGTTGCTTCGAAGCAGCCTTTAACCCATAGCCTGGCTTCGCCCTGTACCAAAGCTTCACCTTGATCGGAGATATTGATTTCTGATGGCCTGGGGTCCTTTTTATAGAGCTAGGAGGGCTGGATATTTTTTCTAAAGGCAATATGGGACTAATAGCCTTTGTAATCATCAAAATACAAAGAAATTTCGGATAAAATTTGAATCAAAATAGCTCTGATATGACTCTGATAAATCTGATAAAATCCAGCCGTTCAACAGGAATCCAACGGTCCAAAAATCATCAAAATCGGATGCAGATAAGCTCAGATCGGGTCGGATTAAATTCTGGCCGTTGGATCGCGCTTGATCGAGGAAATCTGGCCGCAAATCGCGCTTCGGGAGTCTTGATCACCGCCGGCAGCGTTCTGGACCGTCGGATCATCGCCTGGATCGAGCGCTGCCGTCCGATGGTGATCCGCGTGATGTTTGTATCTGAATAAAATTCGGAAGCAACCACAGCCGTCCGATCCTGACCGCAAACAACCACATCCGTCCGATCGCGCAATAACTGTTCCCATGGACCGCGTGGACCGGCCGCACCGCACACCGCAACCAATCAGCGCCGCTGTTGTCGGACGAAAAGACTGAATTACCCTTGTGAGCCGCGATAAATTTCTGTAGACCCTTAAGGGGTCTAGGTCCACCACGTGGCAATCTCTGATTCGCCGGAATTTGCTGAGCTGGCGGTCCACGCCTGGATCGTGGACCGGCTGATGGCTTCAACGGCTGAGTCGGCTTGATGGCTCGGCTTGGCTTGGTGGCTCGGCTTGCGGAGCCGGCTGAGCCGTTTTCTTTTTTTTATTTAATTTTTATTTATTTTATATTTTTAAAAATTCATATCTTTTTTATTTTAGCTTCGTTTTACTTGAAATTTATTTCGTTGTGATCAGAAAAATGAGCTCTTTCTATTGATAATAAAATTTTATTTTTTAATTTTTATTAATTTTTATTAATTTTTAATTAATTTTTTAATTAATAAAAATATGAATTTTTCAAAAATTATATATAAATTGATTATTAATTATTAAAAATTAATATAAATTAATTGATAAATTAATACTTTTATTGGTGAATTTATGATGCTTATCAGTATCGAGACAGCTGCAGCCATTATTATCAGTCCACCACTAGCGACAATGATCCGCTATCAGGCGGCGATGGCTATCACCATCAACCCACTGTAGACGGCATCTTTCCATCAAACTGACTCCATCGGACCTCGAGCGGACTGCCAGCACGCGGCTGCAGCTATCACCATCAAGCTCCACTATAAAAAGAATCCTCCAGATACGCTAACCCTAATCTCTCTAATCTCTAAGATCTCCTCTTCATCTCTAAGCTCTGTAAAAATCATTCCCGAGCACTCCATTCCTATTGGCCAGAGCTGACTTGATCGTCAGAGGGTCCTGCCAGAGCTGACCCTCCATCGACTTCGGATGGAACTTTATTTTGTAGGTCCCTGGCGGCGACCTCATTGGCCACCACTCCGGTGGATTCCGACGATGACCAGTTTCTGCATCAACAGATTGGCGCTAGAAGGAGGGCCACCCCGAACCTCCGAGATTTCCTTATTCTTAAAGGAGTGCTCGACGATGATTTCTCTCTCTCTGGAGATCTCTCTTCTTCCTCACTAGAGTTCTTTTTCAAAGAAAAAATGCCTTCAGGAGAGCTTCGACTCGACGATCGGCGTCCTGCGCGCCAGGCCCATCTGCTCCCATCGCAGCCCCGACAGCTAGGCTCCATCCGAAGCCACCGCAGATGTAGAGCAGGTCAACCTACTGGTCGGATTCGTGGCTCCACCGAGATGATGCAGACCGTGCGACAACCTCTGGCGGAGACTTTGTCACCAAACCCACCATAAGGATGCGAGGAACCAATCTTAAGGAAGAGCATCTGGGCATACCAATCATCCTTAGGAAGGAGAAATGGAGAGCAGAAGTTCTCCCGTAGAAGGTTTCACAAGAAGATCGGAATGAAGTTCGGTGGAAGCGAAGGCGAACTCCCCCTCGAAGCTCATCATCGAAATGAAGTTCGGCTCAAGTGAGGTCGAACTCCCCCCTCGAGTATGTCATCAACTAACCCCCTACAAAGAATTCACATGAGGTGGAGTGAAGTTCGGGCAAGGAAAGCTGAGCTCCCCCTCGAGCTCGTCGTCAAGAAAGTCCAGACAAAGAAGCAGGAAGTTCTCCAATTCGGCGTGAGGAAAGCTGAGCTCCCCCTCGAGCTCATCGTCAAGGAAGTTTGGACAAAGAAGCAGAAAGTTCTTCAATTCAGTGCGAGGAAAGCCGAGCTCCCCCTCGAGCTTGTCATCAAGGAAGTCCGAACAAAGAAGTAAGAAGTTCTTTGGTTTGGCGCGAGGAAAGCTGAGCTCACAAAAGAAGCAGGAAGTTCTCCCGTGGAGGGCTTCGTAGGAAAGCGGAATGAAGTTCAGTGCAAGCGAGGGCGGAATGAAGTTCTCCCATAGAATGAAGTTCAGTACAAGTGAGGCCGAACTCCCGCTCGAGTATGTCACCAAGGAAGCCCCCTACAAAGATTTCATAGGAGGTAAGACGAAGTTTGGCCGCGCTCACGACCGCCCCAGGGCAAGCGAGGACTCCGCACTTACGACCTCCACAATGCAAGCAAGGCTCGAACTTTTTGAGCTCGCTACCAAGGAATTTTCGATAGAAGGGTGTGAAGAAGTCCCCCTCTCGAAAGATTCCATGACTGCGCCCCCCTTCACGCTCTTTGAACTCAAAATCTCATAGAAGTTAAGAACCAGCTGCCAAGACCAGAAGGGTTACGGTCTCTTCCAAACAAGCACGATCGAAGCAAGTACTGTCTCTACCATCGCGACCACGGCCACGACACTGAAGAATGCATCCAGCTCCGAGATAAAATTGAGGAGCTCGTCAGAAAGGGGCGGCTGTGTAAATCCCTCCGATGCCAGTCTGAAGTAGAAGATCGGCCAAGAGCACTACCGTAGCCAGAAACGACATGGAGGTCGGCCGCCTCATGATGTCATCAATGTTACCCCAAGGAGGAGCTTGGTACATCAGCGATTCTTCGTCTCCCAGCGACAAAGCCAGGAGAAGCTTTCTCCAAATTGAGAAGGCCAGCATGAGATAGAGGAGGTCGTCCGGTTCGAGCCTCGCTGCCCAAGGAAATTCGGAGGATCAACGCCCCCACGATCCTGAAATGGGGATATGCTGTGAGTAACTTCCCCTTGGTAAAATTCTTGCCCAACAAATAATATTGTTTCTGGGTGCAAAAAACCATGTAATGATAGGGAAGAAGCAGTCAATAGTTGCCGTGTTAGGAACAGGAGGAGGACCTCGTGCTAACGGGGGCAGGTCAAAGACCTTAAAGCTCGGCCGTAGGAGATAAGATCTCTTCCTCGACCGAGTCACCCGGTTAGGAACAGGAGGAGAATCAACCTCGGCTATAGCTAGAGATAAGATCTCTCCCGAGGGAACCTCGGCTGCTGGAGATAAAATCTTCTCCGAGGGTTCGGACCAACTTCGACAGCAGGAGATAAGTCTCCCCCAAGGAAACCCCAACTGTTGGAGATAAGATCTCTCCCAAGGGTCTGGGCCAACTTCGGCAGTAGGAGATAAGATCTCCCCCGAAGCGTCCACATCAACCTCGACTGCTGGAGATAAGATCTCCCCCGAGGGTCCGGGCCAACTTCGATAGTAGGAGATAAGATCTCCCCTGAGAAAACCTCGGTTGCAGGAGATAAGATCTCCCCCGAAGTGCCCACATCAACCTCAGCTGCAGGAGATAAGATCTCCCCCGAGGAAACCTTGGCTGTAGGAGATAAAGATCTCCTCCGAGCACCCGCATCGACTTCAGCTGCAGGAGATAAGATCTCCTCCGAGGCAACCTCGGCTACTGGAGATAAGATCTCCCCCGAGGGTCTGGGCCAACTTCAGCAGCAGGAGATAAGATCTCCCTTGAGGAAACCCTGACTGTTGGAGATAAGATCTCCTCCGAGGAAATCCCGACTGCTGGAGATAAGATCTCCCCCGAGGGTCCGGGCCAACTTCGACAGCAGGAGACAAGATCTCCCCCGAAGCGCCCACATCAACCTCGGCTGCTGGAGATAAGATCTCCCCCAAGGGGTTCGGGCCAACTTCGACAGCAGGAGATAAGATCTCTCCCAAGAAAACCTCGGTTGTAGGAGATAAGATCTCCCCCGAGCGCCCGCATCAACCTCGGCTGCAGGAGATGAGATCTCCCTCGAGGAAACCTCGACTGCTGGAGATAAGATCTCCCCAAGGGTCCGGGCCAACTTCGATAGTAGGAGATAAGATCTCCTCCGAAGCGTCCACATCAACCTCGGCTGTAGGAGATAAGATCTCCTCGGAGGCAACCTCGGCTGCTGGAGATAAGATCTCCCCTGAGGGTCCAGGCCAACTTCGACAGCAGGAGATAAGATCTCTCTCAAGGAAACCTCGGCTGCAGGAGATAAGATCTCCCCCGAGCGCCCGTATCAACCTCGGCTGCAGGAGATGAGATCTCCTCCGAGGAAACCTTGGCTGCTGGAGATAAGATCTCCTCTGAGGGTCCGGGCCAACTTCGATAGTAGGAGATAAAATCTCCCCCAAAGCGCCCACATTAACCTCGACTGCAGGAGATAAGATCTCCTCCAAGAAAACCTCGGCTGCAGGAGATAAGATCTCCTCGAGCGCCCGCATCGACCTCGGCTGTCGGAGATAAGATCTCCCCGAGGCAATCTCGACTGCTGGAGATAAGATCTCCCCCGAGGCAACCTCGGCTGCTGGAGATAAGATCTCCCCCAAGGGTCCGGGCCAACTTCGGCAGCAGGAGATAAGACCTCCCAACTTCGGCAGCAGGAGATAAGACCTCCCCCGAGGAAACCTCGGCTGCTGGAGATAAGATCTCCCCCGAGGAAACCTCGGTTATAGGAGATAAGATCTCCCCCAAGCGCCTGTGTTAAACTGCAGCTGCAGGAAAGGAACCTTCCCCGAGTCAACCTCGGCTGCTGAAGACAACATCACCACCCGAGGAGCTTGACCTCCGACCTTAATCTCAAGAGACGAGGCCTACCTCAATCTCGATTGGAGATGGGATCTCTCCCCCGGGCTTCAACTTTAGCTAGAGATGAGATCTCCCCCGAGCTTCGACCTGAACCAGCACAGAGCCCAGAAGAAGACTTCGGCAGTCGCCTTTTCTGCACTCCCTTCCTTTGAGTTTCGAACTCGAAAGTGGGGGGGCTATTGTTGGGGATAAACCTCACTGCTACCGAAGTCCAGTTCGATGCTCTACTTGATGCAACCAGTAGCCACGGAAGAGCTTCAACGGGTGGATCCAGATCGAATCCCTTTAATCGACCAAACTTTTCAGCGATCGAGCCCCTTCGGACTCCCAACGTCCAGACCGAACCCCTTCAGTTGGTCGAACTCCTCAGCGGCCGAGCTCCTTCGGACTCCCAGCGTCCGGACCGAACTCCTTCAGTCAGTCGAACTCCTTAGCGGTTGAGCTCCTTAGACTCCCAGCAGCCGAGCTTTAGTCGAACCCCTCGATGGCCAAACTTCAGTCGGACTCCCGCGAGGGCCGAATTTCCTCCAAGCTTCCCTTTCGACTGGACTTCTTCAAGAGTCGGACTCCTCCCAGACATCCCTTTCGGCCGGCCGAGCTCCTTCTAACCCCTTCAGTCGGTCGAATTGCTTAGCCGACCGAGCTCCTTCAGACTCTCAGTAGTCAAACTCCTCAGCAGTCATCCCCCGATCGGACTTCTCATCGATCGAGCTCCTACCGAACTCTCCAGCGATCGAGCCTTAGCCGCGCGCCTCCAGCCAGACGCCTACAGGAGACGAACTCCTTCCGAGCTTCCTCTTCAGGAGTCCGAACTCCTCCAAAATGGACTCACGTCGAAGCTCTTCAACCCTTCATTCGGCTTCGAGCAGCTCAGTATCAAGACAGCTGCAGCCATCACCATCAGTCCACCGCCAGCGATAGCGACCCACTATCAGGTGGCGATGGCTATCACCATCAACCCGCTGTAGACGGCATCTTTCCATCAGACTGACTCCATCGGACCTCAAGCAGCCCGTCAGCACGCGGCTGCAGCTGTCACCATCAAGCTCCGCTATAAAAAGGACCCTCCAGATATGCTAACTCTAATCTATCTAATCTCTAAGATCTCCTCTTCATCTCTAAGCTCTGCGAAAATCATTCTCGAGCACTCCATTCCTGTTGGCCAGAGCTGACTTGATCGTCGGAGGATCCTACCGGAGCCGACCCTCCATCGACTCCGGACGAAACTTTGTTTTGCAGGTTTTCGACGATGACCTCATCGACCTCCACTCTGGTGGATTCTAATGATGATCAGTTTCTACGTCAACATTAGTATATATGATTAGTATTATAGCATTTCTTATAAAATTTTATTTGCATTTATAATTACATGATCAGTTAGATGCACTCACGAGTGAGGATCGGATACCTCTGGCCCCTATGACCATCTGCCTCAGATCTTGGAGCTTGAGCACTCTAGGAGGATCCGATGCAGGCCTGAACATACGTCGATCAACTATTGGTCAAAGGCGAACATCTCTTCATAGGCTTCTGATGTCGTCAGTCGGGAGGAGCTTGAGGCGGTGTTGGCACGGACAGATCATGCTGCAATGCAGAGAAATCGGACTGAGGAGCATGCATCTCATCTGGATGGCATCGTGAGAGATATGTGTCGACGCTCAACATAGTTTGGAGGTGCCTTCACGGGCTTTAAGGATATATTGGCGTGCATTCCAACTCCGGCTCGAGCTCTAGCTCATGCTCCATCTCCCGAGGATGACGATGATGTAAATTTAGAAGACTTTTAATATATTTTTTTAAAAAAATATTATAATAAATTTTATTTGATAATAAAATTCTAGTATTTTAGAAATATTTTATGTTTATAATATTTTTTTATGTTATATATCTCTATATTTGTCAGATAAAATATATAAAAAATTATATATTTTATATTTTTTAATTATTCAGAAGCTACGATAGTGATTCTACAACCTCTACCATAGACGTGCCAACCGCTGTCGTAGATAATGTGTCAACCGCTGTATTAAACCTATAGCAGCGGTTATATAACCACTACCATAGACAAGCCTATGGCGGTGGTTCCATAACCGCTGCCATAGATCGGTCTATCACCATGGTTCTATAACTGTTGCCACAGACAAGCCTATGACAGTGGTTTGAAAACTGCTGCAATAGACATCTATGGTAGTGGTTTACATAACCGCTGCCATAAACCTACGATGATAGTAGTGATCCTCCCCATCAATCTTCACATCAAGGCACATAACATCTGAGCAAACTTGATTGAACTTCTAGATGTGGAAAACTAGATCTCCTCCTTCGGACATTCGTAAACTTTACAGCTACTTCTTCAACCATAGCTTGTTTGTTGTGTTCTCCAATTTTTGCTAGAATCCTTTTGGTGTGGTTTCCATGTTAATCTCTGATAGAGATAAGTACGAATCGTACTGAAGGCTATCTCTTCAAGTTTCTTCCACTCTTCAATAAAAATCTTTTCTGATCCTTCACGAGTCAAGACTTTGTAGATTCTATTCTGTACCAACAGATCCTTCATTCTTTGCCATCAAATGCTGAAGTTACCCTTGCCATTAAACTTCCCAAAATCCATCTTGATGGTACTCGATGCCATTCCATCCAGATTCCAATAACCAAATACAAAAGAGAATAAACTATGCTCAAAGAGATCTATTCAGCACCTTACCACAACCCCAGGCAAAGCTTTAACCTTTTTTCCATCAGATCTAACACCAAGGCTTACTAATTATTATTCCATATGGCTATGCTCTAATACCAATTATTGTAACTAGATGGCTGCTCTGATACCAATCTATTGGAAACAATCCTTGCTACTCGATGATTGCAAAAATAGCAACAAGAATTTGAGAAAAGAGATGGCCGTTCTGTTAAAACTCTAGCAAACCCTAGGCATGGAGAGAAGGAAGAGAACGAGAGAGGAAGAGAGATTTTCAGGAAGAAAAGGCTTATATTGATTCCATGCTTGCTTTACAAAGCTCAGTACAGAGTATATATACCTGATTAAATAAGATCCAACCTAAAAAACTTTCCTAGCTAATATAATGTGATGCACTCTCTGAGTCCATGTACACCCATGTCTCCTATGCATATACCCATTGGACAAATTTCAGTCCAATCCATAGATTAGCCTCCTTAGGATCTTATAAACCAAAGCCCTAAGTTCTTAAGATTAAACCCAATCCCAGGCCAAAATAAAAACTATGTTATGTTCTGTTCACTGTTCGAGCTGGCTCAATCAACAATCGGATTGGCTCGATGGTGATATTTCCTGCGAGAGCCCGAATCACAACTCTCTATTCTGTTGCTCGAGCCAGCTCTCTCAAGGTTCAAACTGGCTCAACTTCTACTCGAGCCAACTCTTTCAGAATTTGAGCTAGCTCATCTTCAGCTCGGGCTGGCTCTTCTGATAGAATCCAAGCTACCTCTTCTGAAGCATTTGCTGAAGCTCTTCGATGGTTGGTTCCATTCATTTCTTACTCTTTTTCCACCTGCTTCCAAGGCTTGAGAGCACCATACCTGAGCTTACATATACAAGGCACCCATAACCTAGTTTCTAGCAAGATAAAAATAATAAAAAATCAAGAAGATAATATCTCTTAAAAATTAAAAAAAAAAAAGAAAATTAGCAGGGGTGGTGAGCAAGACTGAGCCCATTCACATTAGTGAGGAAACCGACAAGGTCTAGCTTGTACGATAAGAACCATCACCACCCATCCTTCATTTGCTTGCCTCTGTTCCTACTTTAGTAGTAGATCCGATGGGTGGTGACCATATCCATCTTGGTCACCCCACCCTCCTTCTCTCCTTTTCTCTCCTCTCCCTTCTCCTCCTTCTCCCCCTCACCCTTTGCCGCTGCAACCACCACCTTGCTCTTCTTCTTCTCGAATCTTTGGCTAGGTTTCTTGCCGAAGATCAGATCCAAGGCTGATCCAAGAGTTTGCAAATCCATATGGGAGTGGTGGATTAAAGATGGAGAAAGTATCTTAGTTCGAGCCCGAATAGATACCTATAAAAGTCATGCACATGCGTGGCTCAACAGCAAACCTCACAACTCCATGATCATCGGACTACGGAGTTTACTTACCCGCGCAAAATGATGAAGTGTTTATTACTACTTTTTTTAATGCTGATTTATAATTTAATTTTTGATTTAGATCTATGCATCATATACCGGGTCGGATTAAAAATTTTGAAATCTGCTACCCCTATCTTTGATCAATCCAGTGAGTGACTCCATCCTTCAACTGGTATCAGAGCTAGGTTATTGTGATCATATATCTAAATTAGATTTATTTTTAGATAAAACCTAGGATTTTTAATAGATCTAAAAGAAGTTTTATATTAAATCAGCATGTTTAAGACTAGATCTTAATCATATTTGATATATATATATATATATATATATATATATATATATATATATATATATATATATATGCATATTTGACATGTAGATTTAGTTATGCATATGAGATATGTAGATTAAATCATATATATGAGATATGTAGATTTAGTTAGTTTTCTCAGTAACCTAGTATTTAAAATGGGTACATCATCATGGCCATCTGGTCATAAGAGGAAGTAGGAATTAAAGTCCCTCTCTTGCCCAATCGACGGATTCTATTACAGCGTATAGGGGTGCCGCTTGTAATGTCTCATGAAGAAGAACAATGAAAAGAGGATCTTTTGTATATGATGCATGTTCAAGTTGTTTAGATCTGAAAACTTATTTTTCATGTCTAAACTAGAACTTTAATGATACACATATGATCTGAAAAATTTGAAATATGTAGCTGGCATGCCTGTCGAGTCGACTCGAGACCCTAGTAAGTCGACTCAATTCGTAGTCAAGCCAACTCAATCGTGCAGGCTGAGGCTTATAGGTTTTTATTTGTCACATTCGAGCCAACTCGATCTCAGAGTCAAGAGTCTAGGGTAAGTCATCTCATTTCTATAGACAAAGAATTTGTATGAGATACAATGAAACGTAGTTTAGATCTAAAATTATTTTGACATCAAAACTAAATCCATGTTCATAATGCACTTAATTGAGAATTAATATATGAAATTAAGATATCTAAAATTTAGAATTTAAGATCTAATTCATTACATAAGACATGGGGTTTTGGGTATAGGTAGCTCAATTAGGTCTAGTTTGAGCGGTTGATCAGATTGAATCAAAAGTTGATTAGGATTGGGTCAATCATGCTCATGACCAACCCAATAGTTATAGATTGATTGGATTGATTGACAGTCATATATTATCGATCAAATCTAAGACCTAATTTGGCTCAGCGGTTTGAGTACGAATCTAGGCTGATCTATTCAAGTCTTATTAACCAATTAGTGTCTAAGACAAGTCATGATCATGGTTTTTAATTGGGATCATGGTTATCTAGTCACGAACAAATGGTATCTAAGACAAGCATCTGCAACCCTCCCAATGATCATATTTACCTGACCAACTTGGTTGATTATGTTTTGAATTAGGTTGCTTAATGATTTGAACTAGCCCATGCCATTAGATTAGTCATAATAGTTATGACTAGTTAAGGATGAAGCCTAAAGTAAAAACCTTCTCAATAATATTAAGTCGAGGGATCTTCCATCATTGTAGAGTGTCATGCTCTCTCTGATATTGACTGTTCTCGACTGGATATAGTGGCTCGGTTGCATTAGGAAAGAAGCATGTTGCCCAGAGGTAGCAATCCAGGAGGGAAGGGAGTGAATTTGGTTCTTATAAAATTTTAGCCAAATTTAAAATCTAAACAAGTATGTGCAATTATTTAGGCTCACTCAAGTGTTAATAAAATGCGTACAATGGAGCAGCGAAAATAGGATATAAAGATTGCAATTCAAAAATTAAAACTAAGCAAGCAAGAATTAAATATAAGAGAGATAAGCTAGACAAGGTACAGTACAAACACATAAGAACTTATAGTGGTTCGATGTAATCCATACCTATGTCCACTCTCCAAGCTCTTCTTAAAAATTTTACTATAATCCCACTGATTACAGTGTGTTTATTTTTTTGGGCTCATAAATAAATCTAATTAGTTTTTTGGGATCACCAATCAAAATCTTACACCGATAGTTTTCTGGGCTTACTATCAATCCAATTGATTTTACGGGCTCACCAACCAAAATCTATAATATCCAATTATGGGCTTGGACCAGCCTAAACCCTAAGTTTTTTTTTTCTCTAAGAAATTTGTAAAGAAACAAAATACAAAGATGAAGAAGTTCAGCATAAAAGAAAAATAGAAAATGTAAATTCTTTGAAGCTCGGGGAAGTTGCTGAATGTATGCTCTTTTGAGGCTTCACTTCTCTTCAAATGATGCTTGAGAGATTGTATTAGATGTTGAAAAAGATATCTCTTGAATATCCTTTGATTTCACTACTTGGTTTCTCTCTTTTTTCTCGTCTTTTGATATGCAATGGAGCTTACTCAAATCTAAATTTTTTTACTTGTTCCCTCTTAATCTTTTCTTCTCTTGTGTCTTCCTTTTATTTTCCATAAGTTCTATGGCCTTTGAACTCATTTTTAGTCGTTTATAGTTATTGGAGATAAAAAATAGTCATTGAAAATTTTTCTGGATGAAGACAGGCTTCTGTAGAACTAGCCATTAAAGGTTGTCAGACACCATCGAGCTAGCTTGATTCTGGCTTAGAGCTAACTCGAGCGATAGAGTTGGCTCAATTCTATCTAAAACTGGCTTGAATTATAAAACTCAAAAAATTAGTTTTCTATCATCCTAAGAAAGCTGCCTTGGATTCAAATCGAGCTGGCTCGAACAGCAGAACAGAAAAATATCTTTTCTACCATCCTGAGAGAGCTGGCTTAGATCCAATCAAAGCTAGCTCAACTGCATGTCAAATTCAAGTATCAATCATATTTCGTGGCAAAGCTTGCTTTATTCTTGGGTGGGTCAGCTCTAAACTTTTCAACTTTAATTTTCTTCACTGCTTGACCTTTCAAATTTAAATTTCTTGGGCATAAATCTTTTAAATAATATTTATTTCTTTCTCTTTCATTTTCTTTATAATGAGTCATTCAAATTTATGAAAACTTCTTCTTTTAAGTATTTTAACTTGACATCTTGAGAAGATTTTTGTCAAAAATAATTTTTCAATGTGAGCTTTTGAGAAACTCTATATTCATTCTTAAAATACATGATTAGTAATATTTTTACTCAATATTTTATGATCATCAAAATCAATCATAGGATCAACAGTCTTTCTATTTTTGATGATGACAAAACTTTGAGTATATGCATAATAAAAATAAATAATATATTTTAATATATTTTGCTAATATGTATCATGAAGTACTAGATCAAATACATGAATGCATACTTCATGAAAATTCTCAATTAGTCTTTAGTTTATTACACATATTTCATATAGTTATTTTAAATTAATATTTTAATTTAAATTAATGAGTATTAAGATTTCAAGCATTAAATTAATGAGCATCTTAAAAATTAATTTATTAAGCATATACTCAATATTCCTCTCCCTCTTTTCGATAATATCAAAAAGCTCAAGAAAAGGTTGAATAAAAATTATCAAAATCAATAATATGTAAAAATATATCAAAATATGAGATATATCAAATTTAGAAAATTAATTTAAATTAATTCTCTCCATTTTAAAAACTTATCTTTTGATTCAAAATATGCTTAAATATTGATCCATTGATTGATTTTGATGATTTTAAAATATTGAGTATAAATGATACTAATCATGTATTTTAAGAATGTATGTAGATCTTTTTAGGTATTCAAATTAAAGAAATTAATTTAAGAAAAGATTCACATAAAAATTACTAAGTCAAGAGTTTCAAAAAAATTAAATTGATAAAGATCCTTGAAGAAGGGCAAAATTATAATTTTATCAAGTTAGAAGAAAATATGTTTCGAAAGTCTTAAAAGCAGCTAGAAAAAAATTTTGATCTTTGGAGATAATTTTATATTTTTTAGATGTTAAATTTAAAAAAAAATCAAGTTTTAGCAAAAAAATCAATCCTAGGGGCGACCCCTAGGTCATCTTCTTTTGAAATGAGTAGCTTGGAATGCTTTGGCACGTTATTTTTGAATGACCTCACAAAAGGATTGACCCATGGATCGACCCCTAGTGAAAGGATCGACCTCTGGTGCATAAAAATAGAAAATAGAAGCTGAATTTTTAAGTACTATCCAAATATCGACACCTGGGAAAAAAGTATCGATACTTGAATAAAAAGTACCGATCCCTACAGAAAAGTGTCGACCCCAAGTACGGAACATGCCTAACAACTAATTTTCTACAGCTTTTCAAACAGTCATTTCTCTACTCCAATGGCTAGTTCAAGGCTTCCAATGGTTAGAACTGATCCTCCAGCCATCATCAAGAGTATTAAAGACTAAAGAAATATTTGAAAAGTAAGATTAAGGAATTTTTTAATAAAATTATTTTAGATTTAAGAGATTTTCATTGCACATCAAAAAAAGAGGAAAAAGAGATGAACTAAGTTTTGATTTTAGAGGGCATTCAAGAGTTATCTTCCATAACATCTCAAGCAATCTCTCAGCTGAAGGGAAATCCTGATTTCCCGGTCCAGGTTCATCCAGGTCTGATTAGATCAAGAGATATATTTCAAAATTTTTTTCTTGACCTTAATCAGATCTTGATATGTTTCAGATCTGATTCTTATTATTTTAATAAATAAAATAAAATAAGATAAATTAAATCAAATTCAATTTACCTGATTTGGGTAATCCTATTATCCTGTAGATGATCCTGATTGCAGCGGAAGGTTCTGGATCTTAGCCACGCAAGCGCCTGGCCTCTACCGGTATCCACTCGGGTTGGATCTGGAGATCCTCTTCTTCTCTATCACACCTCCAAAAATCAGATCTAGATCTGATCTGGAGGATCTTCAAAACTCTTTTGAAGATCTGCAGTCGTCCTTTTGCAGCAGCGCAGCCTTCTTGCTTTTGATCGCCTTTCCTTGATCTGAATCGCACCAAACTAAGTCCAAAACACCTTTTGGACGTGGAGAGCAAGAGGAGAAGAGACTATGGCATGGAGAAGGAGGGGAGAGGCAGCCTTGGGGCGTATCTCAATAGAATTAGGATTAGGGTTGGGCGCAGGGTCTTATTTATAGACCTCTTGTGATCCAACTCCTCTTCCTCTCAACCAATCACAACCCTTTGTGAAATCAGATCTAAATCTGATTGGTTGGAATAGAGACCCCTGGATTCCTCCTTAGAGGGCGCCTAAGACCAGTCAAACTGGATTCTTAGTAGAACTCTGATTGGAATCCAAAAGGGAGGTGGAGTCCTTGTCCAACAAGGACTCCTAGGCGCCTCCTACTTGGGCTCACGCCACCCTTGGCGTGCGCCCTTCTCCTTGCCAGGTTCTGGCAGGGGGACAAGGCCCCCACCAGCTCTCCAATAGGTGCATGACATGTGGTCAAAAGTCAAAGGGTCAATGGTCAACGTTTGACCAGTCAAAGGTAGACTTTTGACCAAAGTCAAAGAACAAGAAATGGCAGGTGACCAAAAATGGCAGGTAATGTCTTACAAATAAGACAACCTATTCTGACTTGGACAACCTCCAGTCAGACCATATGAAGGCCTCTGATTGAGCACAAACTCCTTTGGCTCAGTCAGGACAACTTATTTATGATAGTAAAAGAAGAACGTTAGGTTCAATCGAGTGCTAGCACGATTTCCTTGAACCTAATTGAATCTCATTCAGATCAATTGAACTAGATCAGTTCAATTGATGATCACCAGATTCAAACCCTTGTTTGTGTGACCCAGTTAGGTTCAGTTCTGTATGGTAATGGGATATGTCATGATCTCTATCATAGACATCATCGAAACTCCTTTCGATGGATCAGAACTCTTCTGATTCGAACAGCTAGAATGATCGATCATCTAAATCATTCTAATTGCTCCCAAAATCCACCAGTGACACCTAGCAGTATATGGTGGCAACCCATCAGAGCTGAATGCGAACCTCTTGGTGCAGCTACCTGTGTGATTCAGTTCTTCTATCTTGAGCCCCGATCAGATTAGGGTTAAGGTGAACTCGTCAAACCCTAGTCTCTGTCATATGATGTAATCATTCGATTCGAGTCCAATGTGAAAATCTAAATAGAAACTCTTTCTATTATTTCACTCTACCATGGCCATGGATTTCTGGACTTGATTCTCATGATCATCATAGGGCTACTCCTCTACCACCGAGGTAGATAGATTCCCATCTTGATGCAATCCAGTTCCTACAATGAACATGCTATAGCCAACATACACCTCAGGGTTCCATATGGCTAGGAGACCGAGTAATGGTGTAGTCAAACTATAACACCCTCAAGGTGAACTGCCGATGCATCTCAGGTCAAAGAACCAGACACACTACTGCAGCATCGAGTCAGTCATTGACGAGAAGGTAGACTTCCCTAATGACTACTCGAGGTGGTCACGCTCAGTGCCCTCGTTCTCTAACGAGTACCTGTACTCTCGCTCCGGTGTCTCCACACCGTAGACTCAAGACTCATCTACTAAAGAGAAGCGATCGTACACCAACCTTCCGGATCAATCACCATCCTCGTGATGATCCTATGGTCGGGAGCTGTTTATGAGTTAATAATGATTATTCATGTCTTAAATTTTCAACTCTTGAAAATATGAATTATCATTACCATTAACTCAAAGGATGTATCACAGACACTAAATACACATGTGTGATAGAAAATAACCCATTTCATTAATTATAGTCAAAATTATAATTTTGCCCCTAGAAGTGTATTACAAGTGTCAGCCAATTCTGGCTTCTAGGGCACATATATCTAACAATCTCCCACTTGTCCTAAAGCCAATTGGCTACAAGTCTAAGTCCCATCTTCTCAAGGTGGGCTTCGATCTTCTGCTGGCCCAACGGCTTTGTAAGTGGGTCTGCCACATTATCTGTGGAGTTGACTCTCTTGACCTCAACGTAACCTTTCTCAAGGTAATCGCGGATGAGATGATATCGCCGCTCAATGTGCTTGGACTTCTGGTGAGACCTCGGCTCCTTAGCAAGGGCTATGGCGCCATTGTTGTCGCAGTAAAGAGGAATGGCATCTGATGGCATTACTCCAATTTCTGCAGCAAACTTCTTGTACCAGAATGCTTCCTTTGCAGCCTCTGATGCAGCTATATATTCTGCTTCCATGGTGGAATCTGCTATCACAGTTTGCTTGGAACTCTTCCAGCTGACAGCTCCACCATTGCACACAAACAGACTTCCAGATGTCGACTTTCGATCATCTATATCGGACATGAAGTCCGAGTCTGTGTATCCCTGAACTTGGAGTTCTCCATTACCAAAGACCAACATCATATCCTTAGTTCTTCTCAAGTACTTAAGGATACATTTCACAGAAGTCCAGTGTTCTTCACCTGGATTTGACTGATATCTGCTTGTGACACTCACAGCATGGGCTATATCAGGTCGTGTACATAGCATGGCATACATGAGGCTCCCTATTGCAGAAGCATAAGGGATCTTGCTCATGCGTTCTATTTCCTCAGGTGTGCTGGGGCACATCTTCTTGGAAAGATGAATACCATGTCTGAAGGGTATTAATCCCCTCTTAGAGTTTTCCATACTAAACCTCTTTAGTACTTCCTCTATGTACATCTTCTGTGAAAGTCCTAGCATCCTATTCGGTCTATCCCTATAGACCTTAATTCCTAGAATAAAGGATGCTTCACCTAGGTCTTTCATGGAGAATTCCTTAGACAACCACATCTTGACTGATGTCAACATGGGAATATCATTCCCAATAAGGAGGATGTCATCCACGTACAATACGAGGAAGACAACAGCGCTCCCACTGACCCTTTTGAAAACACATGGTTCCTCTTCATTTTTGATGAAACCAAACTTTTTGATCACATCATTGAAACGAGTGTTCCAGCTCCGAGATGCTTGCTTAAGTCCATATATGGACCTTTGCAGCTTGCAAACCTTGTGATCAGTATCACTGGATGTGAAACCTAGCGGCTGTTCCATATAGATATCTTCCTCAAGATATCCATTTAGGAATGCCGTTTTCACGTCCATTTGCCATATTTCATAATCGAAATAGGCTGCAACAGCAAGCAATGTGCGGATGGATTTTAGCATAGCTACCGGGGAAAAGGTATCCTGATAGTCAATGCCTTCACGTTGACTATAACCTTTTGCCACCAGTCTAGCCTTGAATGTCTCCACATTCCCATCTGCACCAATCTTTCTCTTGAAGATCCATTTACACCCAATAGGTACTATACCTTCTGGTGGATCTACCAAGGTCCAGACTTGGTTTGAGTGCATCGAGTCAATTTCTGACTTCATTGCCTCAAGCCATTTCTCGGAGTCGATATCTGATATCGCCTCGTTGTAGGTTTTGGGATCATCACCATGAGCACCATTACCTATGAGGAACATTTCCTCTACATCCTCTGAAATAATACCTAAGTATCTTTCAGGGGGACGGGAAACTCTTTCCGATCTACGAGGTGGAGGAGGTAGTGTTCTTATTGGCTCAACCTGATTTGGTTCCACTTGGTCCTTAGCTCTTTCTGCTTGTGAGACTTTCTCATCAAGCTTAATCTGCTTTCCAATGCCACTATCTTGAATAAACTATTTTTCAAGAAATATGGCATGTCGACTCACAATCACATTGTGGTCTTCTGGAATGTAGAAATAGTATCCTAATGACTCTTTAGGATATCCTATGAATCGAGCTCTAAAGGACCTAAACTCTAACTTGTCCGCTTGTTGTCTTTTGACATAAGCCGGACAACCCCAAATTCTGAGATGACTCAGACTTGGTTTCTTACCGTGCCATATCTCATACGGTGTGGTAGGAACGGTTTTAGAGGGAACCCTATTCAGTAAATAGATTGAAGTTAATAATGAATGTCCCCAAAGAAAATCTGGGAGGTCTGTGAAGCTCATCATGGATCGAACCATATCCAATAGAGTCCGATTTCTCCGTTCTGAAACCCCGTTGAGTTGAGGTGTTCCTGGTGGAGTCCATTGAGAGACTATGCCATTTTCCTTAAGATAGTCTAGGAATTCCCGGCTAAGGTATTCACCTCCTCGATCTGATCGAAGAACCTTAATGGGTTTTCCAGTTTGTTTTTCTACTTCATGTCTGAATTCTTTGAACTTTTCAAAAGGCTTCAGACTTATGTCTCATAAGATACACATACCCATACCTAGACAGATCATCGGTAAAGGTAATGAAGTAGACAAAATTGCCTCTAGCCGGCACATCGAATGGGCCGCACACATCAGTATGTACTAGGGCAAGGAGATCTGTGGCCCTCTCCCCATGTCCAACAAAAGGGAGTTTAGTCATTTTGCCTTGAAGACAAGATTCACAAGTTGGATACGACTCAAAAGTCAATGGACTCAATAGCCCATTTTTCTCCAATTTGTTAATCCTATCTTCTGCTATATGACCTAATCTCAGGTGCCATAGATATCTGTCGTTTGGACTATCCCTAGGTCGTTTGGCATTCACGTTTTGCTCGATAGTTAAAACAGGTACATCAATATGCAACTGATAAAGACCATTAACAAGGAAACCATTTGCAATTTTATTTCTTTCATAAAGAATGTTACAATGGTCCTTAAAGAAGGTGATCACATAACCTTCTTGTGCTAAGCATGAAACAGAAATCAAATTCCTGCTAGCTGCAGGCACATAATAACAGTCTTTTAAAACTAAGTCTAAACCAGATGGTAATCGCAGAGGGTATGTTCCCACGGCTACTGCAGCAACTCTTGCTCCATTACCGACGCGTAGGATCATGTCTCCATCCCTCAGCCTCCTGCTATCCTCAAGACCCTGCATAGAAGTGCACAGATGAGCACTAGAACCAGAGTCAAGCACCCAACTGGATGCAGAAGAAACCGTAAGGTTAGACTCAATAACGAGCATACCTCCAGAAGGACCTTCCTTCTTGTTCTTTAGGGTGGCCAGGTAAGTAGGGCAGTTCCGCTTCCAATGGCCGTCGCTGTTGCAATGGAAACACTTTCCTTTGCCATCGACCTTCTTCTTCGGTTCTGCCTTCTTCTTCTTTGATCCTTCTACCTTTTGCTTTTTCACAGACTTCTTTTTCTTTCCATAAGACTTTCTTTTGGAAGAAGTCCGTTCCATAGCAAGAACTGAGCCTTTAGAACCTTTCATAGAAAGCTCAGCGGTAACCAGCATATTCATCAACTCGGCCAAGGAATTTTGAAGTTTATGCATGTGGTAATTCATGATGAATTGCCCATATGCATCAGTCAAGGATTGCAGAATAATATCGTTCTGCAAGTCCAAGTCCAACTTCACACCGAGCTTCTCAAGCTCTTCCATGTCCTTGATCATTGTCAGACAGTGATCTTGGACTGACTGCCCATCACGCATCTTAGCCTTAAAAAGTCATTTCGTGACTTGATATTTGGCTGCGCGACTCTGTTCACCAAACATCTCCTGCAGGTGAGCCAACATTTGGCGAGCAGTCCCGATATCTTCATGTTGGCGCTGGAGCTCATCAGACATCGAGCCCAACATGTAGTATCTGGCCTTATTGTCTTCGTCAATCCATTTTTCCAGAGACGCTCTCTGTTCAGTGGATGGACGAGCTGGTAAGGTGGGAGGGTCCTGGTCCAAAACATGTGTTAACTTCTCTGAACCCAAAACAATTTTGTAGTTCCTGAGCCAATCTTTATAATTGGGTCCAGTCAGTCTATGTGTGTCTAGGATACGTGCCAGTGGGTTGGACGCAGACATTTTCCTGTAGAGAGTCAAAGATTCTAGTTAGATACTGTAATTTTGACTTGACCAATTTGTTTAGGGATTTTATTTTTAAACAAATTAGCTCCCACTATTTTCTCGGATCCCTACACTCCCTCTGTAGAGATGCGAAAATCTCCGCGATTGATGATTTCTAGTGGGTGGTGCGGTCTCACCAACTGACTCATCACCTCACCTAACAGTTATTGGTGATGGGTTAGCCAATGAGTGAACAACTCTTGTTCAATGATTCTCTAATCATGGTGCACCCAAACTTGGTCTCTAATTCATGAATCTCACCGTATCCGGAATATTGATCCACTCCTTAGTTAAGTCAGACCCACCATTTGCATAGACTGGGTTCCTAATTGGGTCTCTCACCGTATCCGGAAATATTGAGCCCAACTCATCCTCCAGCCCATAGCATCCAATGCCTAATAGACATGGTTGCGTCTTCCCGGTGCAACTGAGCCACTGTATCCAGCCGAGAACAATCAACCCCGGGAAGGGCCCGCACGTCTACAATGGTGGAAGACCTCGGACTTAATCTTTTCTTAGGGAGAATTGATTCAGGTCTCATTAAACTAGACTTGGCTTAGTCATAACAATTATGACTAACCTAGTGGCATGGGTCAGCTCGGATTATTGACCACCTCAGATCAGAACTGTGTCAACAGATATGGCCAGGTAAGTGAGACCGGTGGAAGGAATATGCCGTTAACTCGCACAAGAACGCATTCAGGTCGAGTAGCTTCCAATTAAAAACCAGTCGGTCGTCTGTGCCAAACTTACCTTAGACACCAAATTGTTGAGTCAGAACCAATTGGGTTAGCCTACAATCCAGACTCTAACCTCTGAGCCTAATTAGGTCTTGCTTGATCGTGACTCGATCTTGACCCAGACTTAATCCTATTAGGCTGGTCAATTTAAGCATTGTTGATCCCATCTAACCAACTCTTGATTCGGTTTGATCAACCGCTTAGACCTAATTGAGCTACCCAAGCCCGAACCCAGTATTATGAATATGTCTTAGATCTGAAATTCTCAATTTTAGACCTAATTAATATTCCATAAACTTAATTCTTAATTAAGTTGGGTTCATAAACAAAATATGCACAATAAATCCTAGGGTTTCAGGATCTAGGGTTTTGCAGAAAGTAAGTTTTGGGTTTCTGATTAAGGACGAACACGCAGCACCCCTACACGTCATAAGAACACCCCATCGAATGGGAAGAGAGGGCCTTTAAACCCTTCTTCGTTCTTATGACCGGACGGCCAAGAGGAACGCCTTAATTCAGGTAATCATTCAATACTACAAAACAATATCTCAGATCTATACATATATTCTCATATATAATAGTAGATCTAATCATGCATATTTTGGCATACATCTCATGTATCAAATGCATGCATGTTTTCAGATCTAAAATTATCTCATAATATCTAACTAATTAGATTTTAATGATCTATCAAAATAAATTTAATCTAGACAATTATGTAGAACTATCTAAACTAAGTCCTAGTCAGCAAGCTATCAATATCTCATATGATATTTAAAAATTATAATAATTTCGTTATTTGCGTGTTTATCAGATGTATTATACACTTATAATATGAGAAACAGAAATAAGAAGATCTAAAATATGATTTAATCATACTTAAATCAGAAGACATGCAAAATATCTATAGAACTATTCTATTCTAGAACTATCATGGGCATATCTTCAATGTTCTTAGATGCCAAATCATTTAACTTTTTAATTTTTCCTGAATTTTAAGATCTGATGCACATCTCATGTTGACATTGAAATCACATTATTTTTAATTAAAATAAAATTAAAATTAGATCTAAATAATTTTAGAACCATGGCTCTGATCCACCAGTTGAAGGGAAATCCTGATTTCCCGGTCAAGGTTCATCCAGGTCTGATTAGATCAAGAGATATATTTCAAAATTTTTTCTCTTGACCTTAATCAGATCTTGATATATTTCAGATCTGATTCTTATTATTTTAATAAATAAATAAAATAAGATAAATTAAATCAAATTCAATTTACCTGATTTGGGTAATCTATTACCCTGTAAGATGATCCTGATTCGCAGCGGAAGGTTCTGGATCTTAGCCACGCAAGCGCCCTGGCCTCTACCGGTATCCACATCGGTTGGATCTGGAGATCCTTCTTCTTCTCTATCACACCTCCAAAAATTAGATCTTAGATCTGATCTGGAGGATTTTTCAACTCTTTTGAAGATCTGCAGTCGTCCTTTGCAGCAGCGCAGCCTTCTGCTTTTGATGCCTTTCCTTGATCTGAATCACACAAACTAAGTCCAAAACACCTTTGGACCTGGAGAGCAAGAGGAGAAGAGACTATAGGCATGGAGAAGGAGGGGAGAGGCAGCCTTGGGGCATGGAAATCTCATTCAATAAGACTTAGGATTAGGGTTGGGCGCAGGGTCTTATTTATAGACCTCTTGTGATCAACTCCTCTTCCTCTCAACCATCACAACCCTTTGTGAAATCAGATCTAAATCTGATTGGTTGGAATAGAGACCCTGGATTCCTCCTTAGAGGGCGCCTAAGACCAGTCAAACTGGATTCTTAGTAGGACTCTGATTGGAATCCAAAGGGAGGTGGAGTCCTTGTCCAACAAGGACTCCTAGGCCGCTCCTACTTAGGCTCACGCACCCTTGGCGTGCGCCCTTCTCCTTGCCAGGTTCTGGCAGGGGGACAAGCCCCACCAGCTCTCCAATAGGTGCATGACAATGTGGTCAAAAGTCAAAGGGTCAATGGTCAACGTTTGACCAGTCAAAGGAAAGACTTTTGACCAAAGTCAAAGAACAAGAAATGGCAGGTGACCAAAAATGGCAGGTAATGTCTTATAAAATAAGACAACCTATTCTGACTTGGACAACCTCCAGTCAGACCATATGAAGGCCTCTGATTGAGCACAAACTCCTTTGGCTCAGTCAGGACAACTTATTTATGATAGTAAAAGAAGAACGTTAGGTTCAATCGAGTGCTAGCACGATTTCCTTGAACCTAATTGAATCTCATTCAGATCAATTGAACTAGAATGAGTTCAATTGATGATCACCAGATTCAAACCTTATTTGTGTGACCCAATTAGGTTCAGTTCTGTATGGTAATAGGATAATGTCATGATCTCTATCATAGACATCATCGAAACTTCCTTTCGATGGATCAGAACTCTTTCTGATTCGAACAGCTAGAATGATCGATCATCTAAATCATTCTAATTGCTCCCAAAATCCACCAGTGACACCTAGCAGTATATGGTGGCAACCCATCAGAGCTGAATGCGAACCTCTTGGTGCAGCTACCTGTGTGATTCAGTTCTTTCTATCTTGAGCCCCGATCAGATTAGGATTAAGGTGAACTCGTCAAACCCTAGTCTCTGTCATATGATGTAATCATTCGATTCCGAGTCCAATGTGAAAATCTAAATAGAAACTCTTTCTATTATTTCACTCTACCATGGCCATGATTTCTGGACTTGATTCTCATGATCATCATAGGGCTACTCCTCTACCACCGAGGTAGAATAGATCCCATCTTGATGCAATCCGTTTCCTACAATGAACATGCTTATAGCCAACATACACCTCAGGGTTCCATATGGCTAGGAGACCGAGTAATGGTGTAGTCAAACTATAACACCCTCAAGGTAACTGCCGATGCATCTCAGGTCAAAGAACCAGACACACTACTGCAGCATCGAGTCAGTCATTGACGAGAAGGTAGACTCTCTAATGACTACTCGAGTGGTCACGCTCAGTGCCCTCGTTCTCTAACGAGTACCTGTACTCTCGCTCCGGTGTCTCACACGTAGACTCAAGACTCATCTACTAAAAGAGAAGCGATCGTACACCAACCTTCCCGGATCAATCACCATCTCGTGATGATCCTATGGTCAGGAGCTGTTTATGAGTTAATAATGATTATTCATGTCTTAAATTTTCAACTCTTAAAAATATGAATTATCATTACCATTAACTCAAAGAATGTATCACAGATACTAAATACACAGGTGTGATAGAAAATAACCCATTTCATTAATTATAGTCAAAATTACAATTTTGCCCCTAGAAGTGTATTACAAGTGTCAGCCAATTCTGGCTTCTAGGGCACATATATCTAACATCAGCATCATTTGAAGAGAAGTAAAGCTTCAAAAGAGCACATATTCAACCACTTCTTCGAGCTTTAAAAGAGTTTTTTTTAATTTTTATTTTTTATGCTAAAATTTTATATTTATATCTTTGTTTCTTTATAAGTTTCTTTGGAAAAAGAAACTTGAGGTATAGGCTGGTTCAAGCCGGTAATTAGATGGTGTAAAAATTATGGTTGATGCTTTTAGGTTAAAATTAATTGGATTGATAATGAAGCCAGAAAAACTATCGATTTTAGATTATGGTTGGTGAGCCTGATAAAACCAACTAAATTTATTTATAATGTTGCATTAAAATAAATGCACTATAATCTAGGGATTATAGTAAAATTCTCAAGAAGAGCTTGGAGAGTGGACGTAGGTGCGAAATTGCACTGAACCATTATAAAATTCTTATATGTTTGTATTGTATTTTTACTTTTCTTGCCCTCGTTATTTGCTTTACATATTTGTGTTATCTAGTTGATTTTAATTTTACTACTGCATTGCATATCCACCATAAATACTCAAATTCTATTAATTAGAAGCACATATTTACTTAGAGTTTAATTTGACTAAAATTTTAAAAGAATCTAATTTATTCTCTTCCTTGGGTTGCTATCTCTAGACAACAAGTGGTATCAGAGCAGGTGCTTTGTTATTGATTATTGACCTAACCTTTTAGAGCTAAAGATTTTGGCAATCCAAAATAATTTTTTTTTTTAATGAAGACAATTTCATAGATAGACCCCCATTTTTTAATAGCTCAAATTTTATTCATTGAAAAGCTAAGATGAAAATATTCATGCAATTATATAATTATAATTTATGAAAGATTATAGTCAATGGCCCACACACATCTAATGCATTGATTTGTGATGAAGAAATAATCCAACTAAATACTAAGACTTTAAATATGCTTTATTGTTCATTATATGTAAATGAGTTCAATCTAATTTCTTCTTACATTTCAGCAAAAAAAGTTTGAAAGAAATTGAAAATAACTTATGGAAGAGAAAGTTAAAAAGAAACATCAAGCTTTCATAAAGAAAATAAAGCTCATCTCAATCTATGCCTCATGGCTCATAAGGATGGAAAGAAAAAAAAGAAGAAGAAGCAAAGAAAAAAGAAAATATTACTTAAGGGGGAGCAAAGCAAAGAAATCAAAAATAAGAAAGAGAAAGAAAGTGCTATAAATCTTTGCCTCATGACCAATGAAGATGAGGTAAATTCTGAAAATTCTTTTTAATTTATATTCGATGAATTATATGAAGCCTTCAATGGTCTAATGAATGAATATAAAAAATTATAGCTAAAAAATAAGAAGCTTAAAAGTTTAAATATATCTTTATTTGAAAAAAAGAATAAGATTTTGATGGAAAAAAATAACCTTTTGAAAGGAAAAAAAATATTGATCGAAGAAAATAAAAAATTATCAAAATCTCAAAAATTCTTAGTTGAAAAAACAAAAATTTTGAAATCTAAAAAATCTCTTATGGAAGAGAACTCAAACCTAAGAAAAAAATTGAAAGATTGAAGTCTATACTTAACAAGTTTACAATTGGCTCTCAAAAGTTTCAATCTATTTTAATCAATCAAAAAACTATTTTCAATAAAACTAAAATTGATTATAATTTATTAAAAAAATAAAAATTTATAAATAATATGTTTAGCAAAGCTTATTTTAAAAATTATTCTATAGTTTGCTTTAAATGCAACAAAATTGGCCATAAATTTCTGAATGTCATGCTAAACGAATTGGTCATATCTTAATTAAGTAAATATGGGTTCCAAAAAAAATCATAAGCTCTAGCCTCAATGGATCTAAGATGGCTTGGGAATCAAAATTTAGTAAATAATTTTGCAGGTACACCAAGGATCCAATGAAATGAAAAGAGAAAAATATTATGGATGGATATCTTAAGAATAAAATTAGATGGATGATCATGTTTGGTAAAATCTAAACTTTTCTCACGTCATGCCATCATTATTTGCTAAATATATTTTGATTATTAATTAGCATAATTATGGAGCATGTAAGATTGATTTTGATGATTTTATCATTACTTAAAATGATTATACCCCATGAATAGAAAGTTTGATTTATTGAATGTATTAATTTTAATGATTTGCTAATATGTTTGCATATGATAACTCTTTTCATGCTTTGATAAGTATGATTGATTTTGATGCTAGTAATAATTTGAATATTTTGATCAACATGCTCTCTTCTGTATATCATGCTATGGATGAAATGGTTTTATTTTAAAATTTAGTACGATATCTTAAGCCTCCCCATATTAATTTTATAATTGATGAATTTAATTTTAAAAAATGCTTAATTGAGCATGAATGTTTTAATTGCTAAACCCATAAGAGAAACTAATTTTTGGCATTCCCCATAAGATGCTAAATTATCAAAATTCTTCTAAAATTTTGCATGGAATAAGTACTTGAAGATAAGACATTCAATTATCAAAATCAAGTACTTGATATGTTGATTTGCATTGTATCATAAGTTGAACCCTTAAGGATTTGAAAATTTCTAGTTGAACTAAAATCATAGTGTCTTTATCTAGTTTTTTCTTGATCTAATTTTGATTTAATCTCATTTGATTTGATTGATTATCATATCCTCAATTGATTAATTTTGGATCCTCCAAATTAATTTGAACATTCTTTTTGATCATTGATTTAATTGCTTCTTTGATTTTAAAAGAGAATTTTTTGATAAACATTTATATTTTATTTTAATTGATTGATTTTAAAAATTAAATTTAAAAAATATTCTTCTTGAATCTTTTGAAGTTGATATCAAGCCAAATATTTCAAGAAAGCTATCATTTATCTTTAGAACTAAATATTTAAAAAAACTTCAATTTTAATTATTTGATATCAAATAACTTATTATTTATCATGTATTTGATTGATTTATCTTTTGGCAAAAAGAAAAGAATCTCTTTATCTTAAATCTAAGTTTGCACAACTATAATTTTAATATGATATTGTTTAAGATAAATTATAAATATTTGATATCTTTTTTGAACTCAATATGTAATATTTCTTAAGAAAGAAAAAAATATTTTTTAAAAAATTAAATATATCTCTTTATGACTTGCTTTGATTGATATATTCAAATTTCTAATTTTGAAAAGATCTATATATTTTAGATTTGTAAAGTTTAAAGAAACAAACAAAAACTTCTTTTAAATGATACAAATCAATAGTTTCTCAAAAACTTATCATAATTGGTATCATAATTTTTATCAAATACCCTATTTTTGTTTTGAATTCCATTGCATTATCTTTTGGTAAAAGAAAAGTCTCAAATTTTAATTTTCATGGTCATATTCTTACTATTATATTATTTGAGATAAATTTTTATGATATATTTTTGAATGATCTACTTTAATATTAAAAAGAAAAAAATATTTTCAAGGCTATATTATTCAAAATTTTTGAAGTCTAGAGTTCTTTTAGTTAAAATTGAGAAGTATGTATGCATCTATATTTTTGAAAAATGGAAGAACTCTTGATCTGAATTTGAAAGTAAAATCTATAATATATTTTTTATAAAAAAATAAAAAATATTAAAGAAGATATAATCTTTTAATTAAAAATATATTTTAATTTAAAAATCTAAATTTAAAAATTAAATAATCTAACTTTTTAAATTTGGCGTCAATTAAGTTCAAATTAAATATGTTCAATTTAAAAGATAGGAAGAGAAAGTAAAATTTTTACTCTTAAAAGGCTACTTGATTGAAAATATCTTGACATAAAGAGAAAAATTTATTTAAGATAAATTAATTATTAAATTATTATTAATTAAAATTTAATATAGTATCAAATTAAAGATACTTAACTTGAAAGAAAAATGAGAAGTAACAAAAATTGTAAAGCTTAAGTATGCAAATTTTGAAAAAAAAAAAGAAGATAATGCTATAAAATGAATATGCATATTTTAATTTGATAATCTAAATTTAAAATATGCTTATTTTAAAATAAAGAGAAAAAAAATAAAAAAAATAAATTAATCTATCTATTAGTATGAAAAATAGAAGGAGAGATATTTTTTAATTTGATTTAATTAAAAATATCAATGAATTTATGATCTTAAATTCTCAATCAATTATCTTATTTTGAGCTTTATGATATTAATTTTAAACTTTCAATCAAATGTCTTATAGTCTTTTCAATTTATGCTTTCATGTATTTATTCAATTTGATTTACTTGATTTAAAATAGTTTCAAATAAATAAATTATTCTCTAAAAATTAAAAATTACTTAAAATGATATCATTAATATATTAGTTTCATATTTTGATTTGCATGATTATTCTTAACAATTGATTGGAGTTAAATTAAATTTAAAATATATTCTTACTCTAAGAAATAAATTTTTAAATTTAATTTTAAAATTTATTTAAAAATTTAAATTTGATATTAAATTTTTGATGTGCATTGCACAATCCTTATAATTTATTTGTATTGAATCAATTTTTACTCAAAACAATGAATTTAAAAATATGACTATCATTTATTTTGATACTATTTATTTTATTTTACTTAATATATTTTTGATACATATCTTTTTTGAATTTAATTGATTAAAATTTTTTAAGAAAATAAAAGATTGAATATTAAAGTACGTATTATACTTGATTTCATAGTCAAATCTTTTGAAAAGCTTTATTCCTTTTAAAACTTAAAAGTATATATTTGAAAATCTGATTAAAAAGTCATCTTCATTTAAAAAAGAGAGAGCCTTTAATATTTGAATTTAAGCTAATTTATATAAAAAAAATTATTCAAAAAGGGAAGATGATTTTTTTGATTTGACTTTATGAATTTGATACATCTCTCAATTTAATTTATTATGCTAACACATGGTGCACAAGCTCTATCCCTCAAATATCTTAATAAAATCAGGATTCAAATATTTTTGAAAGAAAAAGAGTAACATCAATATGAATTTAATATCCTATATGCTTATTTTTTATGTTAAATATCTATGAAATTTAAATTCAATACCCTCTTGAACTTGATTTGAAATTTTCTAAATTTAATATATTTATCTAAATTTTAATTGATTTTGATAATATTTTTTGGTTATTCCCATAAGAATTAAATGTTATGCTTGCTTCAAATCCTTGTTAAGTCAATTTTCTAAAATTAAAAGATATTTTTTAAAAAAAATTAAAAGATAAGTTTTCAAAGGGGGGATGATTTATTTTGACTCAACATGTATTGATTTTAATGATAAATCTTTGATCCTTCCCATAAGCTTTTTGATATTGTCAAAAAAGGGAAGAAAAAGATTTGTTGAGTATATGCTATATGAGTATCTGATAATGTGCTTAAGCCCTATACATTTCATGATAATACTTGAAATATTTAAATTTAAGTTAAAAAGGATTTTGGTATCAGTTTTTATGAAGTATTCATTTATATTTGTATACATTCTTACTTCATATTTCATACTAGCCAGTTAGTTGAAATATATTAATTTTATTTTTGTGCATATACTCAAAGTTTTATTATTATCAAAAAAGGAGAGATTATTGACCCCCTAATTGGTTTTGATGATTCCAAAATATTGAATATAAATAATACTAATCATATATTTTAAGAATGTATATAGTTCTTTTTAGGTGTTCAAATTGAAGAAATTAATCCAAAAAAAGATCCACACAAAAATTATTAAGTCAAGAGCTTCAAGAAAATTGAATTGATAATGATCCTTGAAGGAGGACAAAATCATAATTTTATCAAGTTAGAAGAAAATATATTTCGAAAGGCTCAAGAGCAGTTAGAAAAAAATTTTAATCTTTTGGAGATAATTTCACCTTTTTTAGATATCAAATTTTAAAAAAAATCAAGTTTTAGCAAAAAAATCAACCATAGGGTCGACCCCTAGGTCATTTCCTTTTGAAATGGGCATCTTGGCATGCTTTGGCATGTTGTTTTTGTATGGCTTCACAAAAGGATCGATCCGTAGGTCGACCTCTAGTGAAAGAATCGACCTCTAGTGAAATGATCGACCCCTGGTGCATAAAAATAGAAAATAGAAGCTAAATTTTTTAGTGCTGTCCAAGTATCGACACCTAAGAAAAAATGTCGACACCTGAGTAAAAAGTGTCAACCCAAAAGTATTGACCCCAAGCATGGAATAGGCCTAACGGCTAGTTTTCTGCAACTTTTCAAATAGCCATTTCTCCGCTCCATCGACTAGTTTAAGGCTTCCAACGATTAAAACTGATCTTCCAGTCATCATCAAGAGTATTAAAAACTAAAGAAATATTTGAAAAGTAAGATTAAGAAATTTTAAAATAAAATTATTTTAGATTTGAGAGATTTTCATTGCACATCAAAAAGAGAGAAAAAAAGAAAGGAACTAAACTTTGATTTTAGAGGGCATTCAAGAGTTATCTTCCACAACATCTCAAGCAACCTCTCAGCATCATTTGAAGAGAAGTGAAGCTTCAAAAGAGCACATATTCAGCTACTTCTTCAAGCTTCAAAAGAGTTCTTTTTCATTTTATTTTTATACTAAAATTTTATATTTATATCTTTGTTTCTTTATGAAAAAACTTGGGGTATAAGCCGGTCCAAGCCGGTAATTGGACGATGTAAAGGTTGTGATTGGTGCTCTTAGGTTAAAACCAACTAGGTTGATAGTGAACCTAGAAAAACTATCGATATAGGATTATTGTTGGTGAGCCCAGCAAAACCAACTGAATTTATTTGTGATTTCGAGTTCAAATAAATGCACTATAATCTACGAATTATAGTGAAATTTTCAAAAAGAGCTTGAAGAGAAGACATATGTATGGAATTGTACCAAATCACTATAAAATTTTTATGTATTTATATTATATTTTTACTTTTCTTGCGCTCATTACTTACTTTATATATTTATATTATCTAGTTGATTTTAATTTCACTACTGCATTACATATTCACCACAAATACTCAAGTTATATTAATTAGAAGCACATATTTACTTAGAGTTTAATTTGACTAAAATTTTAAAAAAATCCAACTCACCCCTTCTCTTAGATTGTTATCTCTGGGCAATATTAAAATATTTCTTTTCTTTTCAAAAATTGGCTTGAATTTAAATATCAAAGGCTCTCTCTTTTTGAATGAATATAACTTTTTAATCAGATTTTCAAATATGCACTTGCAAGCTTTAAGAAGAATAGAGCTTTTAAAAAATTTGAACACAAAATCAAGCATAATATGCACATCAATATTCTTTCTTTCCTTTTCTTAATGAAAATCCATCATTTAAATTTAGAAAAGACATGTATCGAGCAAATCAATGATAATATCAAAGCAAATGAAAGTTACTTTTCTAAATTCATTTCTTGAGTAAAAATTACTTTGATATAACTAATTTTATAAGAATTTTCAAAGCACATCAAAAGTTCTTTATTATATTTAGCTTTTTAAATAAGTTTCAAAATTAGAAGTATGTATCAAATTCAATTCTTAGAGTAAAACTATATTTTAATTTAATTTAATTCTAATTAATTATCAAGAATAATTAGACTGTGAATTCATGCATATCAAATTGAATAGATACATGAATTTAAGAAGCTCATAAAATAATTGATTAAAAATTTAAGATCAATTTTTTTTTTTAATGTAAATTAATCAAAATTTTTAATTAAATCAAGATAAAAAGTATTTCTTCTTTTATTTTTCTTTCAAATCAAGCATATTTAACATGAATTTAACTGCTAAATTCAGATTTTCTAAATTTAAAAAATATTTTTAAATTTAATTTTTTTAATTAAATTATTATTTTTTAAATATTTTCTCTTTTTCACTTTTGTAAACAAAACTATTTTAAAAATTAAGTATATTTTCTTCTTTAATATTTTTCTATTTTTTTAAAATTTAACTTGAATTTAGATTTTATAATTTTTTTTTTAAGTCAAATCAAACTTGGCTAGTTTCAGAAAATATATTTCAGTTAGATTTTTAAACAATATAAATCTAATGTAATTCTCTCCATTTCTAAAAATATGGATGCAAAAATATTTTCTTAAAGTAAGATAGAAAAATACTTGGAGCTTTAAAGATTCAAAAGGGATAGTGCTTTTCACTATTAAGAATTTTGAGTATCAAAACCAAGCATAAAATATGTTCAATTTTTCAAAAAATATCTGTTTTTTTTCTTTAAGAGGTATCAATCCATCAAGTTCAGAAGAGGTATATATTTTTTAAATTTTATCTCAAATAGCATCACATTAAGAGTATATCAATACAAAATAGATTTAAGACATCATATTCAATTTTTTTGCCAAAAATAATATAATAAAGTGCAAGATAAGAATGGTCTATTTGATACCAATTATTGAAATTTTTGATCGAAAAAGATAAATCAATTAATTTTTATCAAATTATTTTGATAAATTAATTTTAATTGATACTAATAGATCATGCAAAATAAATTATTGAGAGATTTTTTTATTTAAATTCAGATCTTTCTTTTTTTAAGAGATATTACTCAATTAAGTTTAGAAAATATATAAATTTTTTTGAATTTGTCTCAAATGAAATCATATTAGTTATACAAAACCAAATTTGAAACAAAATATTTTTCTTTTTTTGCCAAAAGATAAAGCGATGAAATTTAAGATAAGAATAAACTATTTAATATTAATTATGAAAATAATGATATCAATTACTTTAAAATTTAAATTAATTGATAATTTTTTTTAAAAAAAAATTGATACCAATAAAAGATTTAAAAGGAATATTTGTTAAATTTATTGTCCAAAGATAGCAATCCAAGAGGAAGGATAAATTAGGTTGCTTTTAAAAATTTTATTCAAATTTACTTTTTAAACAAGTATGTGCTTCTAATAAAAAAGAACTTAAGTATTTATAGTGATTAAGTAATGTGTAGCAGTAGAATTAAAAGTAACTTGACAATGTAAATATGTAAAGCAAAGAAAGCAAGAAAGATAAAATCATAATATAAACATATAAGATTTTATAGTGGTTTGGTACAACCTGCACCTACATCTACTCTCCAAATTTTTCTTAAAATTTTTACTATAATCCATCCTTGATTATAGTGTGTTTATTTTTTCGAGCTCACAAACAAACCTAGTTGGTTTTTCCATGAGCACCAACCAAAATCTTACACTAATAGTTTTTCGGGATCACTATTAACCTAGTTGATTTTTCGGGCTTACCAACCAAAACCTACAATGCCCAATTTCATGCTTGGATGGGCCAAATTTTCAAGTTTTTTTTCTCAAAGAAACTTGTAAAGAAATCAAAATTATAAATAAAAATTTTAGTATAAAATAAAAAATAGAGTTAAAGCTCTTTTAAATCTCAATGAAGAAGTCGATGATGTGCTTGATTGAAGCTTGGCTTTTCTTCGAATTGTGCTTGAGAGAATGTGGAAGATATTGGAGAAGATTATTTTGAAGGCTCGCTGAAAACTATACATAATTTTTTCTTTTTTTTTTTTGGATTTTCAATGTTCCTCACCAAATTTGAAAGATTCTCTCTTTAAATTCCTTAATCTTCTTTTTCAATTGATTCTCCATATTTAAATACTCTTGAAGATGGTTAGAGAGAGAGTTCTAGCCATTGAAAGCTCTAAAATAGCTGTTAGAGTGAAGAAATAGTCATTAGAAGGGCTGCAGAAAAATCTCATTGAAAGCTATCATGTATTTGGAGAGCTCTCAATTTTTCTACGAGAGCTCTCGAAACTTTTCGAGAGGTCTCGATTTCACAGTGAGAGCTCTCGAGAATTTTCAAGAGCTTTCGATCTCAAAATACAGAAATAAGATTTCTATTTCCTGAAATGGAGAAGTCTCGTCTAATTTTGGAGAGGTCTTGAGCCTATGCTAGGGTAATGTGCAGGTGTACCAAACAACTTGGAGAAGCCTCTAAATTTTTAGGAGAGGTCTCTAAATTTTCAGGAGAGATCTCCAAAAATTTTGGCTTCTTTTTTTTTCAATGTTTGACCTTCTAAACTTGAATTTCTTAGCCTCAAATACTTCTAAACATGATTGCTTCCTTCAATTTTAATTTCTCTTCTTTCAATTATACTTTTTTCATACCAAGCCATCCAAATAAGTGTGAATTTATTCTTTTAAGTATTTTGACATAGCATCTTGAGAGAATTTATTCTTGAAATAAATTCTTCATTTTGAATACTTAAAAAATCCTACGCATATTCTTGAAATACATGATTAGATACATAATAAACTGAAAGTTTGGCAACTATCAAAATAAATCATGGGGTTAACAATCTTTTTTTTTTGATGATGGTAAAACTTTGAGTATATATTAAAAAAACTAATGTGAATCAAGACAAGAATAGTGAATTAAACTTCATAAGAGAATTCTTAATGAGCCTTTAATTTATTGCACATCATTAGTACATACATATTTCATATAGTCAATATACTTCTCTTTCTTTTTGACAACATCAAAAAGCTCATAGGAAGAAATAAGAAGTCATCAAAATCAACATCACAACATTAAATTGAGAGATGTATTAAATTCATGAAATCAATTTAAATAAATCATCTTTCTTTTGAGAATTTATCTTTTAACTCAAAATAAGTTTCAAATATTTATTTTAATTATAGAAATTAGCTTGAATTTAAATATCATTGGCTCTCCTCCTTTTTAAATGAGTATAATTTTTAATTAGATTTTTAAATATGCATTATTAAACTTTAAGAGAAATAAAGCTTTTCAAAATATTTGAATATAAAATTAAGCATAATATATACTTTAATATTCAAATTTTTCTTTTCTTAAAAAATTTTGGTCAATTAAGTTTCAAAAAGATATGTATCAAAGATGTATCGAGTAAAGTAAAATAAATAGTATCAAAGCAAAAGATAGTTACATTTTCAAATTTATTGCTTTAAATAAAAAATATTTTAATATAAATAATTCCTAAAAATTTTGCAATGCTTATCAAAAATTCAGTATCAATTTTAAATTTTTAAATAAATTTCAAGATTAAGTTTAAAAATTTATTTCTTATAGTAAGAATATATTTTTAAATTTAATTTACCTCCAACTAATTATCCATAAATAAGATAGAGCAATCAAATTATTTAAATTAAATTAGATAATCACATGAAAGCTTCATTTATGAAGATCATAAAGTAATAGATTGAAAATTTAAGATCAAAATTTAGTTATCTCAATGTAAGTTAATCAAAATTTCAATCAAATCAAAATAAAAAAGCATTTTTCCCCTTATTTTGAAGGTACTAAGAATTCATTTTTCTTTTAATATTTCAATAGTATTATCTCCCCTTATTTTTCATAATCATAGCTTAATTATTTTACTTTTCAACTTTTCTTCCTCTTCTTCTTTCAAATTGAGCATATTTAACATGAATTTAATTATAAAACTCAAATTTTCTAAATTTGAAAGGTATTTTTAATTTTAAAGATATTTTTAATTAAATAATAATTTCTTCTTTAATAATTTCTCCTCCTTACTTTTGCAAACAAAGTCATTTTAAAATTAAACAAAATTTAAAGATATAAGCATCAATTGAGTGAACTAAGCATTAATGAATTTAAATATCAATCAAACATAGCATTCACTCAAGAAGACATTAATTTTTTTAAAAATTTATTTTTTATTAAATTCAAAGGATGTTTACAAATGAATGTATATAATAAGAACAAACATCAAGAAGATTGAAAGAGTATAATAAGTAATTAAAAGATATTTCTATTTAAATTTAGATTTTTCTTGTCATAAGAAATATCACTTAATTAAGTTTTAAAAAAATATGAAATTCTTTGAATTTATCTTAAATTGTATCACTTCAAGTGTATATCAATGTAAAATAGATTTAAGACATTACATTCAATTCTTTTGCCAAGAATAATGCAATAAAATGCAGGGCAAGAATGATACCATTGATACCAATTAAACTAAAATTTAGATCAAATCATGATTTTTTTGATAATTTAATATCACTTAAATATCAATTTATAAATTTAACTTGATACCAATGATTTTAGTTTTAAATTGATAAAGATGAATTGATTCAAATTAAATAATTTTAAAGATTTTAAATGATAAATAAATTTGAATTGATATCAATAAAATAATCAAGGCAAATTATATAGAAATTTTTAGTTATTCTTCAAAAAGATCATCTCTTTTTTTTCTTAAGAAATATCAAGCAATTAGGTTCAAAAAAGGTATGTATTTTAGAGTTTGTCTCAAATGATATCAAATCAAATATATAGCTGTACAAAATCATATTTAAAATAAAGTCATTTCATCTCTTTTTATCAAAAAATAAATCAATCAAATACATAGCAAATGATGATACTAATTACTTAAAACTAAAGTCCTCATCAAATATTTAGCTTTAAAGATAAATGATAGCTTTCTTAAAATATTTTGTTAGATATCAACTTCAAAAGATTCAAGAAGACCATTTTTCAAATTCAATTTTTAAAATTATTCAATTAAAATAAAGTATGAATGTTCATTAATAATTTTTTTTTTTAAAGATCAAAAAAGATAATCAAATCGATGATTAAGAGAGATATTCAAGTCAATTTAGGGGTTTAAAAAATTAATTAATTGGGAAGGTTCTAATAATCAAATAAAATAATATCAAATCAAGAAAAAACTAGATAAAGGCTCTATGAGCTCAATTCAACTAGGAAGTTTTGAAATTCTTAGGGATTAACCTAAGATGCAATGCATATCAATATATCAAGTACTTGATTTTGATTATTGAATGTCTTATTTTCAAGTACTTGTTTCATGCAAAATTTTAGAAGAATTTTGATAATTTAGCATCTTGTAGAGAATGCCAAAAATTAGTTTCTCTTATGGGTTTAGCAATTAAAATATTTATACTCAATTAAGCATCTTTTAATTAAAATTCATCAATTATAAAATTAATATGGGAAAACTAAAAATATCATGCTGAATTTTTAAGATAAAAATATTTCATTCATAACATGATATATAGAAGAAAGCATGTTAATTTAAAATCAAGTCATTTAAATTATTGCAAGTATCAAAATTAATTATACTTATTAAAACATGAAAGAAGTTATCATATATATACATATTAACAAATCGTTAAAGTCAATATATTCAATGAATCAAACTTTCAATTTATAAAGTATGATCATTTTAAGTAATGATAAATCATCAAAATTAATCAAACATACATAATAATTATGCTAACTAATAATCAAAAATATTTGACAAATAATGATGGTATGATGTGAGAAAAGTTTAGATTTTATCAAATATCACCATCCATCATCTATTACTTCCAAGGCATCCAAGTAAAAAAAAAATTCTCTTTTAAGCTCATTAGATCCTTAGCATTTCTATAAAATCACTTCATAACTTTTGATATCCAAGCCATCTTGGGTCCATAGGAGTTAGTATTCAAGGTTCTTTTTGGAATCCAAATTTATTTTATCAAGATTTGGCTAATTCTTTTAAAATTACACTCCAAAATTTTATGATCAATTTGATTATACTTAAAACATTTAATAGTATGATCTTTAATTGAAGGTCTTGTGAAAATATTTTTAGTATTTTGTTATTTTTCTGAAGTATTAAAATTGATTTCTACTTTATTGAAAATAGCTCCATTGGTTTTTATCATAGATTAAAGATTTTGAAAGCTAATTATAAACTTTTTAGCTATAAATTTCAAAATCTCAACTTCTCTTCTTAATTTCTTATTTTCTTCTAAAAATTCTTTCTTTTCTTTTAGAAAATTTTTATTTTCTTCTACAAAAAATTTAAAATTTTTATATTCCTTTTTTAGCTCAATATTTTTATTAACTAAGGATTTTTCTGATTTTACTATATTCTCCTTTTCCTTAGAGTTTCAATTTATTCTAAGAAATCTTCTTTTTCTTTAATCATATTTTTCATATTTTTTGATAGATCTTCTTTTTCACTCAAAATTTTATTTTTCTCTTCAGCCAAAGATAAATTAGATTTTTTAAGCTATTTATTTTAAAGCTTTATCTTTTTATGTTCATCCATTAGATCATTGAAGGCTTCATATAATTCTTCAAAAGTAAAATCAAAAGGGTTATTAATATTTACCTCATTATCATTGATCATGAGGCAAGAATTTGTAGCACTTTCTTTCTCTTTCTTATTTAGCTTTTTCTTGCTTTGCTCCTCCTCAATTGATGCTTTTTTTTTTTATTTATTTTTTTTCTTTCCATCCTCATGAGTCATGAGGCATATATTGGGGTGAGCTTTCTTATCTTCTTTAGAGCTTAATATTTCTTCTTATTTTGCTCCCTCAAAAATAGTTTCTAATTTCTCCCAAACTTGTTTTGCTGAAATGCAAGAAGAAATTAGATTGAACTTATTTAAATTTAATGAACAATAAAGCATATTTAAAGTCTTAGCATTTAGTTGGACCATCTCTTTATCATGCATGATCAATATATTGTGGGTGTGTGAGCCATCAACAATATTTTTTTATAAATTATAGTCATGTGCTTGTATGAATATTTTCATCCTAGCTTTCTAATGGATAAAATTTGAGCCATTAAAAAGTAAGAATCTATCTATGGAATGGCCTTCATTTAAAAAAAAAATATTTTGAGTTGCCAAAATATTTAGCTCTAGACGGTTAGATCAATAATCAATAACAGATACCTACTCTGATATCAACTATTACCTAGAGGTAGCAACCCAAGAGGGGGGGTGAATTGGGTTGCTTTAAAAATTTTATCCAAATTTGCTTTCTAAATATGTGCTTCTAATAAAAAAAACTTGAGTGTTTATAGTGATTAAGCAATGTATAGCAGTGGAATTAAAAGTAACTAGACAATGCAAATATGTAAAGCAAAAAAAGCAAGAAAAAAATCACAACACAAACATATAAGATTTTATAGTGGTTCAATGCAACCCGCACTTACGTCCACTCTCCAAGCTTTTCTTGAGATTTTTACTATAATTCATCCTTAATTACAGTATATTTATTTTTTCAGGCTTATAAACAAATCCAGTTGATTTTCTCAGGAGCACCAACCAAATGTTAGATATATGTGCCCTAGAAACCAGAATTGGCTGACACTTATAATACACTTTTAGGGGCAAAATTATAATTTTGACTAAAATCAATAAGATAGATTATTTTCTATCACATATGTGTATTCAGTGTCTGTGATACATCCTTTGAGTTAATGGTAATGATAATTCATATTTTCAAGAGTTGAAAATTTAAGACATGAATAATCGTTATTAACTCATAAAATGCTCCCGACCATAGGATCATCACGAGGATAGTGATTGATTCAAAAAGTTGGTGTACAATCGCTTCTCTTTAGTAGATGAGTCTTGAGTCTACGGTGTGGAGACACCGGAGCGAGAGTACAGGTACTCGTTAGAGAACGAGGGCACTGAGCGTGACCACCTCGAGTAGTCATTAGGAAGTCTACCTTCTCGTCAATGACTGACTCGATGCTGCAGTAGGTGTGTCTGGTTCTTTGACCTGAGATGCATCGGCAGTTCACCTTGAGGGTGTTATAGTTTGACTACACCATTACTCGATCTCCTAGCCATATGAAAATTCTGAGGTGTATGTTGGCTATAGCATGTTCATTGTAGGAACTGGATTGCATCAAGATGGAATCTATCTACCTCGGTGGTAGAGGAGCAGCCCTATGATGATCATGAGAATCAAGTCCAGAAAGTCCATGGCCATGGCAGAGTGAAATAATAGAAAGAGTTTCTATTTAGATTTTCACATCGGACTTGAATCGAATGATTACATCATATGACAGAGACTAGGGTTTGACGAGTTCACCTTAACCCTAATCTGATCGGGGCTCAAGATAGAAGAACTTAATCACACAGGTAGCTGCACCAAGAGGTTCGCATTCAGCTCTGATGGGTTGCCACCATATACTGCTAGGTGTCACTGATGGATTTTGGAAGCAATTAGAATGATTTAGATGATCGATCATTCTAGCTGTTCGAATCAGAAGAGTTCTGATCCATCGAAAGGAGTTTCGATGATGTCGATGATAGAGATCATGACATATCCCATTACCATACAGAACTGAACCTAACTGGGTCACACAAATAAGGGTTTGAATCTGGTGATCATCAATTGAACTGATCCAGTTCAATTGATCTGAATGAGATTCAATTAGGTTCAAGAAAAAATCGTGCTAGCACTCGATTGAACCTAACGTTCTTCTTTTACTATCATAAATAAGTTGTCCTGACTGAGCCAAAGGAGTTTGTGCTCAATCAGAGGCCTTCATATGGTCTGACTGGAGGTTGTCCAAGTCAGAAAAGGTTGTCTTATTTTGTAAGACATTACCTGCCATTTTTGGTCACCTGCCATTTCTTGTTCTTTGACTTTGGTCAAAAGTCTACCTTTGACTGGTCAAATGTTGACCATTGACACTTTGACTTCTTGTCCATGTGTCATGCACCTATTGGAGAGCTGGTGGGGGCTTGTCCCCCTGCCAGAACCTGGCAAGAAGGAGGGCGCACGCCACCCTTGGCGTGTGCCCAAGTTGGAGGCGCCTAGGAGTCCCTTGTTGGACAAGGAACTCCATCTCCTTTTGGATTCCAATTTTAGAGTTCTCCTAAGAACCAACTTTGACTGGTCTTAGGCACCCTCTAAGGAGGAATCCAAAGGGAACTCTATTTCCACCAATCAGATTTAGATCTGATTTCACAAAGGGTTGTGATTGGTTGGGAAGAAGAGGAGTTGGATCACAAGCTAGTCTATAAATAAGACCCTGCGCCCAATCCAAAGAGAAATTAAAAATTTTCCATGCCCCAAGGCTGCCTCTCTCTCCTCCTCCATGCCAAGCCCATCTTCTCCCTCTCCTCTCCACACCCAAAAGTAGTTTTGGGATCTTGGTTGGTGCGATCCAGATGAGAGAAAGGCGATCAGAAAGCTAGAAGGCTGCGCTGCTGCAAAGGACAACTGCTGATCTTTGAAAAGAGTTTTGAAGATCCTCCAGATCAGATCCAGATCTGATTTTTAGAGACGTGATAAAAAAAAAGAGGATCTTCAGATCTAATCTGAGTGGATATCGGTAGAGGCCAAGCACTTGCGTGGCTAGATTCAGAACCTTCCGCTGCTTATAGGATCATCAATGGATAATAGAATTATCTTACATCAAGATAAATTAAATTAAATTAAATTTATTTAAATTTTATTTTTGTTATTAAAATAATAAGGATCAGATCTAAAACATCCTAGATCTGATTAGGATCAAAAAAATTTTTTTTTGAAATATATCTCTTGATCCGATCAGATCTGAACGAATATGGTCCGAGAAATCAGGATTTTTCTTCACCAAAATCTTACACTTATAATTTTTCAGGATCACTATTAACCTAGTTGATTTTTTGGGCTCACCAACCAAATTCTATAATGTTCAATTTTGGATTTTAGTGGGCCTAATCTCCAAGTTTCTTTCCTCCAAAGAAACTTATAAAGAAATCAAAATTATAAATAAAAATTTTAGTATAAAATAAAAAATAGAATTAAAGCTCTTTTAAATTTCAATAAAGAAGCTGATGATGTGCTTGATTGAAGCTTGGCCTTTCTTCGAATTGTGCTTGAGAGGATGTGGAAGATGTTGGAGAAGATTACTTTGAAGGCTTGCTGAAAACTGTGCATAATTTTCTTCTCTTTTTTCTTTTCTTTGGATTTTCAATATTCCCCACTAAATCTAAAAGATTCTCTCTTTAAATCTCTTGATTTTCTTTTTTAAGTGATTCTCCACCTTTAAATATTCTTAGAGATGGTTAGAGAGAGTTCTAGTCATTGGAAGCTCTAAAATAGTCGTTGGAATAGAGAAATAGTCATTAGAAGGGCTGCAAAAAAATCTCATTGAAAGCTGTTGCATATTTGGAGAGCTCTCGATTTTTCTGTGAGAACTCTCGATTTCACAGCAAGAGCTCTCGAAAATTTTTGAGAGGTCTCGATTTCACAGCGAGAGCTCTCGAGAATTTTCGAGAGCTCTCGATCTCAGAACATAGAAATAAGATTTTTTTTTTCTGAAATGGAGAGGTCTCGTCCAATTTTGGAGAGGTCTCGAGCCTGTGCTAGGGTAATATGTAGGTGTGCCAAATAGCTTGGAGAAGCCTCTAAATTTTCAAGTCTCCAAAATTTCAGAAGAGGTCTCCAAATTTTCAGGAGAGATCTCCAAAAATTCTTGCTTCATTTTTCTTCAATGTTTGACCTTCCAAACTTGAATTTCTTAACCCCAAATACTTCTAAACATGATTGCTTCCTTTAATTTTAATTTCTCTTCTTCCAATCATACTTTCTTCATACCAAGTCATTCAAATAAGTATGAATTTATTCTTTTAAGTATTTTGGCATGGCATTTTAAGAGGATTTATTCTTGAGATAAATTCTTAATTTTAAATACTTAAAAAATTCTACACATATTTTTGAAACATATGATTAGATACATAATAAATTCAAAGTTTGGCAATCATCAAAATTAATTATTTATCAGAGTTAAAATCTTTCAAGTTCAGCTTGATACAAATTATTTTAGTTTTGAATTGATAAAGATGAATTGATTCAAATCAAAAAGTTTTGAAGATTTAGAATGATAAATCAATCAAATATATGATAAATAATAATCTATTTAATACTAATTGATTAAAACTAAAGTTTTCTTTAAATATTTTACTTTAAAGATAAATGACAGTAGTCTTGAAATATTTTGCTTGATATCAACTTCAAAAGATTTAAGAAGAGTATTTTTCAAATTTAATTTTCAAAATCAATCAATTGAAATAAAATAAGAATGTTTATTAATAAATTTTCTTTTAAGATCAAAGAGTCAATCAAATCAATGATCAAGAGAGATATTCAAATAAATTTAGAGGATCATAAAAATTAATCAATTGGGAGGTTCCAATAATTAATTTAAATAAGATTAAATTAAGAAAAAAATTAGATGAAGGCTCTATGAGTTTAGTTCAACTAGGAAGTTTCAAATATTTAGGGGTTCAACTTATGTGTGATGCAAATCAATATATCAAGCATTTGATTTTGATAATTGAATATCTTATCTTCAAGTACTTGTTTCATGTAAAATTTTAGAAAAATTTTGATAATTTAGCATTTTGTAGGAAATGCCAAAAATTAGTTTCTCTTATGGATTTAGCAATTAAAACATTCATGCCCAATTAAGCATTTTTTAAATTAAATTCATCAATTATAAAATTGATATGGGGAGGCTTAAGATATCATGCTAAATTTTAAAATAAAACTACTTCATCCATAGCATGATATACAGAAGAGAGCATGTTGATTTAAAAATTAAAATATTTAAAGTATTGTTAGCATCAAAATCAATCACACTTATCAAACTATGAAAAGAATTATCATATGCATACATATTAGTAAATCATTAAAGTCAACACATTTAATAAATTAAATTTTTTATTCATGGAGTATGATCATTTTAAGTAATGATAAGATCATCTAAATCAATCTAACATGCTCAATAATTATGCTAATTAATAATTAAAATATATTTATCAAACAATGATAGCATGATATGAGAAAAATTTAGATTTTACTAAGTATCATCATCCATCCAATTTTATTTTCAAAGCATCCATCTATGATTTTTTTATTTTATTTTATTAGATCCTTGGTGTACCTGCAAAATCATTTGCTAATCTTTGGTACCCAAGTCATCTTGGGTCCATGGATGTTAGAGTACATAGTTTCTTTTAAAATCTAAATTTGTTTGATTAGAGTTTGGCCAATTCTTTTGGTATTATATTCTAAAATTTTATGGCCGACTTTATTACATTTGAAACATGTAATTGAGTAATTTTCAAATGAAGCTTTGCTAAATATATTTTTGATAAATATTTATTTTTTTAATAAATTATAATTAATTTTTATTTTATTAAAAATAGTATTTTGATTATTTAAAATTGCTTGAAGCTTTTAAGATCTATAGTAATTTTTTCAAGTATGAGCTTCAAGTTTTCAATCGCTTTTCTCAATTTTTTATTTTCTTCCATAAGAAATTTTTTTCTTCTAATAATTTTTTTTTCTCTTCAATATAAAGTTTTGATTTTTTAAATTTCTCTTTCAACTTAGTATTTTCTTTAACTAAAAAATTTTTAATTTTAAAAAGTACATTCTTTTCTTTAGCCAAAGAATTTATTTCTTTTAAAAGATTTTTTTTTCACTTAAAAGATTATTCTATTCATTAGCTACAAGAAGATTTGATCTTTTAAGCTCTTTATTTTTTAGTTTTAAATTTTTAAATTTATCCATTAATTCATTAAAGGTTTCAAATAACTCATCAAAAGTAAACTCGAAGCAATTTTTAGAATTTACCTCATTGTCAATGGCCATGAGGCAAAGATTTGTCGCTTTCTCTTCCTCATCTGAGCTTGAAGTGTCACTATCTTTTCAAATTTCTAGCATAGCTCTTTTCTTAGTTCTTTTGGGATGCTTTTTGAGTAGGGGCAATCTGGCTTGTAGTGTTCCCTTTTGTTATAATTATAGTAAGTGACATTCTTTCTTTTTTTTTCTTCTTTCTTATCTTTCTTCTTGAATTTTCTTTCTATAAGAAACTTCTTAAATTTTCTTGAGAGAGATGCCATGTCCTCACCATCTTCACTCTCCTCTTCTTCTTTATCATTATCTGACATATCGCTTTTCTCATAGTGTATAGTGGATTTGAAGGCAATGATCTTCATTTTTCTTAGCTTTTTATTTTCCTCATTTTGAGCCATGTTCAACTCATGAGTCATGAGTGAACCCATCAATTCCTCTAAAGACAGCTTGGTAAGATCTTTTGCTTCTTGTATTACTATCACTTTTGCTTTCCATATCTTTGGCAAGTTTCTTAAAACCTTGCAAACAAGATCATGGTTAGTATATTTCTTATCAAGACCATTTAAAGCCTTAATTATTTCAATAAATCTGGTAAACATATTAGAAATAGACTCATGTTGTTCCATCTTGAATATTTTATAATTATGATCAAGCAAATTAATTTTAGATTCTTCAACTTCGCTCGTTCCTTCATGAGTTACTTCTAATTTTTTCTAAATTTTTTTAGCTGATGTACATGTGGATATTCTATTAAATTCTTGTACATAAAGAGAGTAATAAAGAACATTGATGACTTTAGCATTTAATTGAGCCATCTTCTTATCAAATTCATCCCAATTCTTTTTTGGTTTGGAAATAGACATACTATTAATTTCAATTATAAATGTGTGTGGTTCTCTAGTTATGACTCCCCACATGTCATAATCTAAAGCTTGTATGAAATTTTTCATTCTAGCTTTCCAAAATATGTAATGTATGCCATTAAATAGTGGTGGTCTTGATATGGATTAGCCTTCAGCAAATGACAAACCAATCAAGATTACCATGAACTTTTACTCCTTAACCACTAGGTTAACAATCAAATATTAGAGCACCTACTCTGATACCAATTATTGTTCAGAGGTAGCAACCCAAGAAGGGGGATAAATTGGATTTTTATAAAATTTTAGCCAAATTTAAAATCTACACAAGTATGTATAATTAATTAGGCTCACTTAAGTATTGATAAAGTGCATACAATGGAGTAGCGAAAATAGGATATAAAGATTGCAATTCAAGAATTAAAACTAAGCAAGCAAGAATTAAATGTAAGAAATATAAGCTAGACAAGGTACAATACAAACACACAAGAACTTATAGTGGTTCGATGCAATCCACACCTACGTCCACTCTCCAAATTCTTCTTAAAAATTTTACGATAATTCCACTGATTATAGTGCATTTATTTTTTTAGGCTCATAAATAAATCCAATTGATTTTTTGGGATCACCAACCAAAATCTTATATATATAATTTTTTGGGCTCACTATCAATCTAGTTGATTTTATAGGCTCACCAACCAAAATCTATATTATTCAATTATAGGCTTGGACCAGCCTAAATTCTAAGTTTCTTTTCTCCTAAGAAACTTGTAAAGAAACAAAAAATAAAGATGAAGAAGTTTAGCACAAAAGAAAAATAGAAAATATAAATTCTTTGAAGCTCGGGAAAGTTGCTGAATGTATGCTCTTTTGAGACTTCACTTCTCTTCAAATAATGCTTGAGAGGTTGTACTAGATGTTGGAGAAGATATCTCTTGAATACCCTCTGATTTCACTGCTTGGTTCCTCTCTTTTCTCTCTTCTTTTGATATGCAATGAAGCTCACTCAAATTTGAATTTTTTCACTTATTCCATCTTAATCTTTTCTTCTCTTGTATCTTTCTTTTATTTTCCATAAGTTCTATGGCCTTTGAACTCATTTCTAGTCATTTATAGTCGTTGGAGACAAAAAATAGCCGTTGAAATTTTTTTCTAGGTAAAGATAGGCTTCTACAGAACTAGCCATTAAAGACTATCAGACACCATCAAGCTAGCTCAATTCTGGCTTAGAGCTGGCTCGATTCTATCTAAAACTGACTCGAATTGCAGAACTCAAAAATCAATTTTCTATCATCCTGAGAGAGCAGGCTTGAATCCAAATAGAGCTGGCTCGAATAGCAGAATAGAAAAATATCTTTTCTACCATCTTGAGAGAGCTGGTTCGAATCCAATCAGAGCTTGTTCGACTGCATGCCAAATTAAAGTATCAATCATGTTTCATGCCAGAGCCTGCTTTATTCTTGGGCGGGTCAGCTCTAAACTTTTCAACTTTATTTTTCTTCATTGCTTGACCTTTCAAATTTTAATTTCTTGATCATAAATCTTTCAAATGATATTTATTTCTTCTTCTTTTATTTTTTTTATAATGAGCCATCCAAATTTATGAAAACTTTTTCTTTTAAGTGCTTTGGCTTAACATCTTGAGAAAATTTCTTCTAAAGATAATTTCTTCAATGTGAGCTTTTGAGAAACCCTACATTCATTCTTAAAATACATGATTAATAATATTTTTAATCGATATTTTATGATCATCAAAATCAATCATAGGATCAACAAAGCAACCACTTTATATGCAGTGTGGAGATAAGATTAGGCCCAAGATCTATCAGATGAGGGTCCAATGATGGCTTCACTCATGCTCAATGATGGGTTTAACTTAACCAAGAAATGAGACCAATATCTGTTAGGTGAGGTCTCAGGATTTAGAGACCAAGTCTACTATAATTTGCTTGAAAAGCATTAGACAAGAGTTGTCCATCCATTGGTTGACACATTCACTAAGATCTATCAGGTAAGGTGGTGTACCAATCGATAGGACTGCAGTGTCCATTAGGAATCTTAACTTGTAAAGAGGTTTTCACTTTCTAACTTGAGGAGTATTAGGATCCAAACAAATAGTGGAAGCTCCAAAGAAATAGTGGGAGCTAAGTTTATTTTTAAAATATTTTTTTAAAATAAACTAAAATTAATTATAAAAGTCTAATTAAAATTTTTTTCTCTCTATAAGAAATTGTTTGCCTCTAATAGTCTAGCCCATATCTTAGAAATCAACCAATTGTCGGGTTCCAACTATAAGAATTGGCTAAGGAACTTGAAAGATGCTTTGAGCTCCGAAAAGCTAGGTAGTGTCTTAGACCAAAAAATGCTGATAGGGACCTTAAAGAGTTTGAGGGATACACCTTTAGAAGGTATGTCGGACTTGCTCATGATGGAGACTGATCTAATGATTTCTTCTACTACCAGTCGGGTAATAGACTTTGGTTCTAGTGTACACTTGTATACTTCAATGTAGGGTGTTAAGAAATATAGAAGGTTAAGGCTAGGAGAGATAACCCTATGAGTATGCAGTAGAGTAAGAGTTGCTATTATGGTCATAGAGACCTATCCTCTTAGGCTACAGTATGATTTTTGTCTAAAATTTAGGGACTATTACTATTTGCCTAATGTGAGCAAAAATTTGATTTCTATTTTGTGCTTAGCACAGGATGATTATGAAATTAGTTTCAATAAGAACCATTGCATTATTTATTTTGAAAATAAAATGATTGCATGCGGTCACTTAATTAACAATCTCTATCATTTGCATATTGATGCAAATGAGTCAGTTAATTTATCTAAGCAAACTATGAATGCCATTGGATCTAAGAGATCTAGAGATAAGATTAATCTAAAATATATGTGGCACCTTAGGCTAGGTCATATTGGAGAAGAAAGGATTAACAAACTGATAAAAGATGGTCTTTTAGACTCATTCTTAGATGAGCCAATTCCAGTTTGTGAGTCCTGCCTTTAGAAAAAATGAAAACTACCCTTTGTTCCATAGAAAAAGAACCATTGAGGTACTAGCTCTGGTACATACTGATATGTACAGCCTATTTAATATATTAGCCAGAGGAGGTTATTTCTACTTCATCATCTTTATTGATGATTTTTCATGATGTGGATATATATTTCTTATGAGATATAAATATGAAGTCTTTGAAAAATTTAAAAAATTCAGATGTAAGATGAAGAAGTAAACTGAAAAATCATTTAAAGTACTTCGATCAAATCAAGGAGGAGAATATCTGAGCAAAAAATTTCTCAGTTACCTTAAAGAAAATATCATAGTCTCTCAATGGACTCCACTTGTAATGCCTCAGCTCAATGAAATTTCAAAATAAAGAAATTGGACCCTATTGGATATGGTTCAATCTATAATAAGCTTCACCGATCTTTCTTTATTTTTTTGGGAACATGCCTTAATGACTATTAATTAATTAATTAATAGGATTTCTTCTAAATTCATTCCTACCACTCCATATGAGATATGGTATGGTAACAAGCCAAATTTTGGTTACCTCAAAATTTGGAGATGTTTGGCCTATGTCAAATGACAACAGGTGGACAAGTTATAGGCTAGGTCTATAAGAGCTTATTTTATAAGATACCCAAAAGAGTCTTTATGGTACTATTTTAACCTTTCGAAGGAGCATAATGTAATTGTAAGCTGGCATGCCAAATTCTTGGAAAGAAATTTTATCCAGGATGGAGGTAGTGAAAGAAAAATTCAGTTTGAGAAAAGTGTCTTTGAAGAGCAACAAGTTATAGAGCCTATGGAACCCATTCCAGCTTGTAGATCCAATAGGATCACACGTCCTCCAGAAAGATACATGGGTATGTTGGAAGAGGATGTAGAGAAAATATTCCTCATCGATGATATGGACCATATTGATGATCCTAAAATCTATGATGAGGCAATGTCAGACATCGACTCCAAGAAATAATTAGAAGTGATGAGATTAGAGATTGACTCAATACATACCAATCAGGTCTGAACCTTAGTAGATCCACCAGCAGGAATAGTTTTTATTAGGTATAAATAGATCTTTAAGAGAAAGATCAATTCAAATGGAAATGTGGAAACCTTTAAAGTGAGGCTTGTGGCTAAAGATTATAGTCAGTGCGAAAGTGTTGACTATTAGAAGACTTTCTTGCTAGTAGCCATGCTGAAGTCCATTTGAATATTGTCGCTGTCACAGCAGCTTATAACTATGAGATTTGGCATATAGATGTAAAAATTATCTTTTCAAATGGATATCTTGAGAAAGATATCTATATGGAACAACTTCTAGATTTCATATCCAGTGATGAAGATCATAAGATCTGTAAGCTGCAAAAATTCATTTAAGAACTAAAACAAGCATCTCAGAGTTGGAATACTCGATTCAATGATGGAATCAAATCATTTGATTTCATTAAGAATGAGGAAGAATCGTGCGTGTTCAAGAAGGTCAGTGGGAGGGTTGTCACATTCGTCGTATTGTATATGAATAACATTCTCCTAATTGGGAATGACGTTTCTATGATGACTTCTATGAAACTTTGATTGTCCAAAGAGTTCTCTATGAAAGATTTTGGAGAAGCATCCTATATTCTAGGAATAAAGATCTATAGAAATAGATCTAAAAGAATACTTGGTCATTCACAGCAACTGTACATAGAGAAAGTGCTGAAGTGGTTCAGTATGAAAAATTCCAAGAAGGATTTATTATCCTTCAGGCATGGAGCTCATCTCTCCAAGAAGATATGCCCTAGCACACTTGAGAAGATTCAGCATATGAGTAAGATCTCTTATGCTTCTACTATAGAGAACCTCATGTATGCTATACTATATAGATGACCTGATATTGCTCTTGCTGTGAGTGTTACAGATACATATCAATCAAATCCAATGAGGATTACTGGATTGCTATGTAGGTTAATATTCTTAAGTACTTGAGAAGAACTAAGAATCTCTTTTTGATCTTTAGAGGAGAAGATTTATGGGTACAAGGATACACAGACTCAAACTTGATGTCTGATATTGATGATAGAAAGTCTACATCAGATTTTGTATTCTTATGTAATGGTGGTGCGGCTTGCTGGAAGAGTTCCAAGCAACCAATTATTGCAGATTCTACTATAGAGGCAGAGTACATCGCCATGTCGGAGGCCGCTAAAGAAGGATTCTAGTTCAAGAAGTTCGTTGCAGAGTTGGGTGTGATGCCATCAGATGCCATTCTATTCTTCTACAATAAAGATGGTGCCATAGCACTTGCTAAGAAATTGAGGTCTTGTCAGAAGTTCAAGCACATCAAGTGATGATTTCATCTGATTCGCAAATATTTCGAGAAGAAGTTCATTGAAGTGTAGAGAGTCGACTCCATAAAAAATATGGCTGACCTGCTGATCAAGCTGCTGAGCCAATAGAAGACTGAAGCTCACCTTGAAAAGATGGAGCTTAGGTTTATGGCCAATTGGCTTTAGATTAAGTGGGAGTTTGTTAGATGTATGTCTTAGAAGCTAAATTGACTGACATATGTATACTTCTAAGAGCATACTTTTATAATTAAAATTTTAAAATAAATAAAATTTAGATTATTTTTCACTCATATTATGTTTAAATTATGTTCATGAATTATTCGATGAATTAACAGATGATGATACATATTCTCAAGAGTTGAGAATTTGAAGCACATGTCATTAGTACTTAATTCTTAAATGCTCCTAATCGATGGATCATCATGAAGATGATGATTGATTTAGATAGATTGGTGTACAAATCACTTTTCTTCATAGATAGACAAGTCTTAAGTCTATAGTATAGGAACACTGAAGCAAGAATGTAGGTACTTGATAGAGATCAAGGGTACTGAGCATGATCAACAAAATAAGTCATTAGGATAGCTACACACTCGTAATGACTAGCTCGAAGCTATAGTAGTATAAATAGTTCTTTAATCTGTAGTATCTCAACTATTCATAGTGAGGTTATTGTAGTTTGATTGTATAATTACTTGGTTATCTAGATATTTGAAATCTTGCAGTATATGTTAGTTATAGTACATCCATTGTAGGAATAGAGTGTGCACCAAGATAGGATCTATCGATTCTGATAGATTTTTAGGAAGAGATTCTATGCAGTTCATGAGACTGAGTCTTAAAATTCATAGCCATGGTAGGTAAATGATGGAAAGGAGTTTTCATAAAGTTTCACATAGACTTAAGTCGATTGAATCTGATATATGACGGATGAACGGGTTTGACAAGTTATCTCTGACCTGCATTCTATCGAGACTCATGATAGAAGAGCTGAACTGTATGGTAACTACACCTAGAAGTTCATCAAAAAATTTTTGCTGGGTTGCCACCACATACTATCAGATGTCATTGGTAGATCGTAAGACTAATTAAGAATTATTTTTGATAATCGATGATTCTTAGTTGGCTGAATTAAAAAGGTTTCAATCTATTGAAAGAAGTTTCAATGATATTGATGATGGAGATCATAATATTTCTCACTATCAGATATAATTGGACCTATAAGATCACATAAATAATGGTTTTGGTCTAAGATTGTACAATTAGGCTAAGTGTAGTCTGATAGGTTGACTAATTAAGGTTCTAGTTTTGGGTTTAAGAAAATCATACTAGCATATGGTTAAACTAATTTTCTCCTACTTGATTTGGGTTTCCTATTGGATAGGGCTCAACCAAATTGATGCAAACTCAATTGGGTACCAAGAGTTGGTGCACTCAGATTAGCCTTAACTATCTAATTAGATTAGGTTGGTGGGGGGTGCCAATTATTGGCGCCCTACATAATTTCATCACCAAGATTAAGAGGAGCACACATCACCTATGAGGAAGCATATGCTTCCTCCCTTCTTGGAATGTCCAGACGTGTAAGGCGTGTGGAAGTGCATGGAGATCCTGAGGGGTGCATACTTCTTTCTCCTTTTTTCAAGAAAAAAAGGAGGGAGGGCACATGCCCCCTCTGCTTTCCTTATGGGTGTGATTATATTCCATTTAGATTTGATTTTCTTGAAAAGAAAATCAGCTAATAAGGCATTGTCGTTGTATGATAAAACTTGCCTATTAACCCAATTATCTTATTGGATATGGGTTTAGTTTTCTTGGAAATAAAATCGATTAATAAGGCATTGTCTTTATATGATAAAGACTAGTCTATTAACCCAATTGGAAGCCAAATTGGGCTCTAAAATGAAGAACTCTATTTAAGAGGCTCTTCTCCTAGGGTCTGTAGATGAACAAATTTAGAATTTATACTCTCATTCTATCTCTACGCTCCCTCTCCCCCTCCTCTCTATTCCACACTCAAAAGTTTGGTGTCCCATATGATGGCCTCAAGGTTTTGAGTTCCATCCAATCAGCATGAAGAAATAAGAAGGCTACGATCAAGTATTGATTGAAATCTTGCTGGAGATCAAATCCAAGGCTGATCTAAGAGTTTGCAAATCCATCTAAGAGTAGGTGGATTAAAGATGGAGAAATTATTCTAGTCTGAGCCTGAATGGATACTTGTAGAGATCAGACACGTGCATAGGTCAACAGTAAACCTCACAACTCTATGATCATCAGACTATGAAGTTCACCTACCCATGTAGGGTGATAAAGTGTTTATCACTACCTCTTTTAATGCTGATTTATGATTTTATTTTTGATTTAGATCTATGTGTTGTGTCGGGTTGGATTAAAAATTTTGAAATTTGTTGTCCCTATCTTTGATCGATCCAGTGCGTGACTTGATCCTTCAACACACTCCCGTGGCTCTGTCATGTATGCATGGAGTGGGGCACATTTCAGATGGTGAATGACGGCATCCCTACACAATTGCTGGAGGAGATGAAGGTCGTTGGTTTCAGCTTCTTTCTCTCTCCCATGAAAATGAAGCTCCAATACGCGTGTGACCCTGGGTTGGTTGTGTTTGATTCCCGAGTATTTTTGTTCTTCTACACACATGGTGGATGGAAATTGTATCAACATGGTGGATGGAGGCTTTACCTACAGATGCCTCCATTTAATATATATATATATACAATATACCCATAACCTAGTTTCTAGAGAGATAAAAATAATAAAAAATCAAGAAGATAATACCTCTTAAAAATAAAAATAAAAAGAAAAAGAAAAATTAGTAGAGGTGGTGAGTAGGACAAAGCCCATTCACATTGGCAAGGAAACCGACAAAGTCCAACTTGTACGATAGGAATGACTGCCACCCATCCTTTGTCGTCTGCTCGCCTCAGTTCCTACTTCGGTAGTAGATCTGGTGGGCAGTGACCATATCCATCTTGGTCACCCCACCCTCCTTCCCTCCTTTTCTCTCCTCTCCCTTCTCCTTCTTCTTCCCCTCATCCTTTGCCGCTGCAGCCGCCCTCTTGCTCTTCTTCTCAGAGCTTCGGCTAGATTTCTTATCATCTACCGCAAGAAATACGAACTTCTCCTTCTTGTTGCTATGACTCATCCTGACGAGGTCCTGAATCCACCACCGAAAAGATGACACTGTAGAGCTACTCTTCTTGCACTAGGTTGATGATGGCGACACCGATCTAGGTTGCCACATGTCGTATGTTCTCAGATTGACTCCCTCCAGCTTGTCCATTTCAGACGATGATGATGCTGATGTCGACCTCGATGACATGTTCCTCTACTCAATTAGCAGCTATGAGGAGCAAATCTCGATTGAAGACCGAATATATGGAGTGAATTTGTCCATTGTAGAAGATCTCGTCAATGGTGATCGTCAGGCTGGACTCCGGATCTTTGATCACAAACGTGAACTCAAGTCCTCATTCGTGTCATTGTCATCGTCCTTCATTTCATTCAACTCTTTCTTTGATGATCCTTGTGATGCCTTCTAGCGCTCGGTATCCATGAGCCTATGGGAAGAATGACAGACAAAAGATTTAAGAAAAAAAAATGTTATCATGAAATACGAAAAGGATGGTGCTTTGATAAAAATAAATACCGATAGCGATAGAAGTTTTTATTTTAATATATATTAATTTTGACCTCATGGGTTATGCGCAGATGTTAAAAGTTTATTTTAAAATATTATTTATAAATAATTTAATAATATTTATTTAAAATTTTAATTATATATATAAATGAATGTTACGATACTGCACTTTAATAATACCTGAGAAAGAGATCGACCGCGCAAACCGCGCGACGCTTTTCCGCTACGCAATTATCCGCAGCGAAACGAGAGCTCGTCTCTTCTCCATCTCCGGAAAAGGTATAGGAAGCAAGAAAGAGGGGGGGCAGAAAGAAGAAGAATGGCTGCCTCCTTCGCTCTCGCTACCTTCTACCAAGTCTGGCCCTCCTCTCCCTCGCTCTCCCCCTCCCGGCCTTTCTCCAGGCCCTTTCCCTTTTCGCTCGCATGCCACGCCACTGCCTCCCCGTCATCCACCGTCGTGCTCCCCTCCGTCGACGTGGACGCTTTTCCGCCGGATCGTACGGTGGTCCGCCTGGGCCTCCCTAGCAAGGGCCGCATGGCTGATGAAACCCTAAGTCTCCTCAAGGTTTCCTATTTCCCCTTCCTTCCATTTTCCTTCCATTTTCCTGCCTTTTTCCTCTCCTCTCTCTCTATCGGCTTTTTGTTTTTTTTTACCTCACCGTGTTTTCTCTTTGACGATGTTGTTGCCAGAATTGCCAGCTCTCTATCAGGCAGGTGAATCCGCGGCAGTACGTTGCAGACATTCCGCAGGCGAGTCAACATTTTGAACATGAAATCCTCTTTTTCTTGATTATATAATAAATTTGAACTGCATTGAACTCAGAAGTGATGTGATGATGGAAGCATTGATTTCGATTGTATTTTTTGAGGGTTAAAAGAAAAGGAATTTGCTGATTTGTGAGCTTGCTAATGAATGGGAGGTTTATATTTTGCGATGATATATCATAATGTGGATACCTTGAAGCACTAGAAGAATCATTTTTGAAATCATGGATGTTTCTTATAATAGTCCGCACCACACTTCTTTCTGAAGAATTGCTTTCTAAGGATTTCCTCAGAACCCTAACAAAGCGTATTTATTGCCTTAGCTTCAGGCTAATCCTATTTTTTATTAAACCAACATTGAGCTAAATTGCTCTTGGTATACCTTCTTAATTATTCTTTGTTATAGGAGACCTATGTTGGATCTATATCAGTGATTTAATGGGTTTCTGAACGGCTCGATACTCTAAATCTTATTTTTGAGGTTCTTGTATGGTTCTAAATCTTTTAGAAGCTCCATTTTCATAATATTTTCTTGAAATTTGTTTCATGCATGATCACGCTTTTACACTATGCTATGCTTCTTGTTTACGTCAATTATTTGATTATATAGATTTCTTCCATTAGTTTGGTGGTATCCTTCATTTTCCACAGCTATAATTATCCAAGACATGATCCTGGAGGCCCTTTAGCATCTAATGAGGTGCAGGTAGTCTGGGAGTGTTAGATTTAAATCTCATGGAGTATCAGGTTAAGTACGAGTTTGGCACGGCCTGAACTTTTCTCAAGGCGTGACTGAACCTGACCTGAGCCTGAACTGGAGGATTCAGGCTAGGCCTATGCCTAGCTTGTACCTGGTGGCAAAGGCTTGGTCATTTCAATGATTGGGATCTTTTCTGGGGGGTTTTGGGTTGGTGTTTGTGGGGGGAGGGGGGGGAGGGGTTCCTGGCAACAGTATAACTAGTCATGCAATGAGAGCATGGTTGTTGTGGCTGTAATGCATGAATTGAAAGGCACAGTAGCTGGTATAAACAATTGTGTGGGTGGTTGAAAGGGAAGAAGGGGGTGGGGGGCAGGGGAGGAGGAGATGGAAGGAGGAAAGAGGGCCAGTAGAGGAGCAAAGAGGAGGGAAAAGGAGGAAACGTGAACAAAAAGGTGATTTTATGTTTGGTTAAGCTTAAGATTAGATTGTATATTTTCAATTATATTTTATTATTTTGAAGATATGACTTTTTATATATATACACATGTACGTATGTATGTATCTTACATGATCTGGGTTTCAGTGTAGGTTACATGATCTGGGTTTTAGTGTAGGTTCAAGTTGGACATTACATGATTTGGGTTTCAGTATGTGTGCATGTATGTATGATCTGGTTTCAGTGTAGGTTCAAGTTGGATGTTACATGATCTAGGTCTCATTATGTATCTGGGTTTCAGTGTAGGTTCAAGTTGGACCAAAGGATAAGGATAGCTAGAGCTGTCAAAATGGCCCGGCCTGGCCCTGGCCCGGCCCTGGCCCACATGGGCTGTGATTATGTGGGTCGGGTCGGGCTCGGCCCACTTATTAAAATGGGCTGTAAAAATCCAGCCCGACCCTAGCCCATGTGGGCTGTGGATTAGGGCCGGGCCAGCCTACTTTTTTTCTCTTTTTTTTTCTTTTCTAGGGTCAAGGGCAGGGGGCAGCTGATCAGGGGCCAGGGTGCAGTGCCGGAGGACCAGGGGTGGTGTGGTCTCGTCGAGGGACTAGGGGGTGGTGTAGAAGGGTTGGAGGACGCACGATCGGCCAGGGGGCGCGGATGGTCGGGGGTGGTGTCGGAGGCGCGACGGGCCATGCGGTCTCATCAGGGGACCAGGGGCGATGCAGGAGGGTGGGAGGATGCGCGGATGATCGGGGGTGCAGATGGCAGGGGGTGGTGCCGAAGGTGCGATGGGCTGCAGAGGGTGGGGTGCGTGGAGCAGTGGGGCTGTGCGGGTGGCTGAGGGTGGTGAAGTGGATGGGTGGGAGGCAGTGGGTGGGTGGGGACCGGGGAGGGTGGTGATGGAGGAAGCAGGGTGCGGACTGTGCGATCTCGCCGGGGGGCAGGGGGCAAGGCAGGAGGGTGGGAGGACGCACGAACGGCCGGTCGATCAAGGGGCCCAAGGGGCGGTGCCGGAGGCACGACGGGCGGGGTGCCGTGGGGGGTAGGGTGCGCGGACTCTTCGGAGCAATCGGGGGGTGGGCATGTGGCGTGCGGGGGAAGAAGGGAAAAAATATAAAGAAAAAAAAGATGGGCTGGCCCACGAGCTGGCCTGGTCCTAATCCGGTTCAGCCCATGGGCTACAAGGGCCGGGCCAAAAAGCCCACTTGCATAAATGAGCTAGAATTTTTTGGCCCGGCCCGGCCCATTTTTAGGGCCAAATGGGTTGGCCCATCGACCCTGGCCCATTTTGACAGCTCTAAGGATAGCTCGTACTTGGCCTAAAGACATATGTGGCCTGAAAATCTGGGTTTCAGTGTATGTTCAAGTTGGACCAAGGGCCAAGGATGGCTCGTACTTGGCCTAAAGACATATGTGGCCTGAAAAACTGAAATTATCCCAGACAAAATCATAATTTTATATAGGTTAGGTGCTGCTGAATTTAGGCCCAGCTTGATAGCATTGCATCTGCTCTTTTAGGATGCAGTTAAGTATTTGGATGTGAACCCAGTCAATCTAGTGCTGGGTCAATGTTGGAGGCTGGAGGATCGAGGAGAGGTTGTGTGAAGGAAAAGAATCCGAGTTTGGTTGCATGGAAAACACGACGTGAGTCAGAGGTAACATGTTGTCTTATCATGCCTGAAATTGTCCAACAGTTGCAAGTATTTAGGTCCTAATCTGATTTAACTAGTCATTATATGTGTAGAATAATCTGATTTCTTAACATTGAATCTTACCTTATTAATTGTAATGTGAAAAATATTTTTGAGAGCATGTCAAGAAGCTTTTTGTAATCCATATTACAACTGTCTTCCTTCAGGTTGTTTCGTGTATATGTTATTATGTGGTTCTCCATGAAGGCTAGCTACGTATACATCCATCTAGAATACTTCTATGAAAGTATGCTACAATAGCTAATATAAATGAGGCAGCAGTGGCAGCAGTGGCAGCAGGGGAATGCATATTATTATAGCCTTATTTATTAGATTATTTTAATATTAATTGTGGATCAAGTGAAGTTTTCAAGGAAAAGAATGGGTTGCCTTTTAGGTTTCATAGGAAAAGATTTTCCAATAATATCTTGGAGCTGTATGCTGTTCACTGAGATATTTGCCTCTCAGAATCTTGATAAGAAGGTAGAGGAAGTAAGATTGTGTGACCTTGTTCCTTTTTCTGTTTCATTCTTCTGTTCAATTTATTCTTGCATACCATTTTGCTACAAGGAATTGTCAGCTGGTTTCTCTCCTGAATAAGCTAAAGCAGCTAGAAGATGTCTTCTGGATGACTGACAATGAAGCAGTAACAAGGGAACTCTTCCATTAATACATAATTTGACTTTATTATGCTTTAGTTTGATAATAGTTATTGGATGTGGCTTTATTTTCGTATTTATGCAAGAAGTTAGGATATATAACAACTTATTCAAGCTGTCATGTTTGACGGTCTGTTATTTCTTTTTTTTTTTTTAAATTTTTTTAAAAATAGAAGTTGTGGCTCAAGTGCACTTTGACATTGCAGAAGTCTCGGCTTTTTGTGTCTCTAAAAACAATGTTAATTTTTTAGTTCATGTCATATGTAATTCAAGTCATTGAGACATTTGTGGGTCTGTGAAGGGATGAGGTTTCGTCTTATACCAGCCATCTCATTTTTTTCTTATTGTATCCATGACAAATGGATGCACCTTCATTCCAACTGTATCATTATAGATAGTCTAGTGATCAGTCATTGCCCTAAGATTGAGATCATAGTGATTCCAATTTTTGCCCCTCTTCTTCCATTGATACTGTACATCTATGGAGAATACATATCTTTTTGGAAGCAGTCTGCTATTTTCTTAAAACATATTGCTGCCTGGCAACTTTTTGCACATGTTCATGTTTCTAGATAGCCTGTTAAATTCTATCACCAATATCAGTATTTTTTTTTTCTCATCTGGCACAGTAGATGACATCTATAAATTCTCATATGCAGCTTTCAAACTTGGAGGTGTGGTTTCAGCGTCCCAAAGATATAGTTCGCAAATTACAGACAGGAGACTTGGACATTGGTATGGTGGGTTTTGACACTGTCAGCGAATATGGACAGGTAAGTATCTAGCTTTCATTTTATACCAGATATGCTTTCTGGATCTTTGACTTGTCTTTGAGCCACTGGCCCACCACTGTCTGACATTCTTCATTACTTGTCAATGATGGCAATTTGCACTTGTGTCAAGGTTACTGCCAGATTGACAATATTAATTACTGGAAACTTGTTAATGAGAAAAAAAGAAATATTCCTTGAAATCTGCGTAGGAATTTGAATACTGGGCAAAAAAATCCATCCATGACCTTAATTCTCATATGACTGGACACTAGAAGGAGAATGCTTTCAAAGAAGTAATACATGGTTTATGTAATTGTTAGGAGCTAATAACAATGTCAAGAAACAATCAGACTTCAGAAAGATAAACACAGATATAAAAGAAGGCAAACAACAACTTAAAACCTTCAATCTTTTACAAGAAATAATGGAATAAGATGCTGATAGTGGCTTGCTATAGCTAGCAGCATGAGTGGGTTGGGTGAGTCAAATTTTAACCTGATTCCTATTATACCCAAATCAGCTTCATGTCTTGGATCGAGTAATCTGCATAATTGGTCAGGCCAAGTGTAATATCTGACACTTTGAGTTTGTTGGCTGTTGAACCATTTTTATCTGGTTTAATTAAAATGACTTAGGTTCTTTCAGAAATTATCTGTTTTCCTAAATTCATACAAGTATCACTTGTGATGCAAGCTTCATATTGGTATTGCTAGACCCGCAAGTCTATATTTTGGAAATTGGTTGAGTCAGACAAAAATTAGAATCAGGTGTATCTAATGCACTCCTACCCATGAGCATGCATATAGAACGCTCCACTCTCCATGTATATGCTTCTATACGCTCTTCAGCCCCCCCCCCCCTCGTTTTGGATTTATTACTTAAGAATGCCCCTTCCTATAAACAAATAATGCTAATAGCACCAAAAAAGCATTTCAAGCAGCAAGACTTTAGCTTATCCGCTTTCAAGCAGCCCAACTTGCTTGGTTTTCTGTATCTTTTTGGTCATTTATTTACCAAGATATTCTATAATTTCAGTCACTAAGGAATCTAAAGGCATCTATTTCAATTGAGATAAACCAAAATCTTGGTGGTTCCATTGTTAATAAAGGCCATACATTCTCTTTTTGTTTATATTTTCTCCATCAATTATCTTAGTAAATGATAGCTTTGGTTCCATTGCTCAACTTCTTGGCATAAAATCAAGTTGGTAGTCTAAAGATCATCATCTTTTTTTTTCGTTAATTATAAAAAGTTTATTTTTATAATCACTAGTCTGGGTAAAAATTTGTTCTGACCGAACCCAATCGGGTTGAAGAAAATCCAACCCGTGGCCGACCATTTATCATATATAAATCATTTGAAATCGAAGTTAACGGTTTATAGTGGGTTTGGGTGGGTTATGTTGGTTCGGGCTTCAATGTTGATTTTAAGCATTACAAATCAATACACCATTCAATTCATATAGAAACTAGGATATAATAATTTCATAACATCTATAAGTCAATACATAACATGTCATAATTGCTAATTTTCAATCCCCAAACAGTCTAAGTATTAAAAATACTATATCGGTCGGTCGGGTTTGGTTTCTACGGCCGGTCAAGTTTGGTTTCATATAGGTTAAAAATGTAGAAATCGAATCCAATTGTAATTAACCGAATTTTTTATGAATCACAACCCGATTCAAGTCTTTCGACTGACTGAAACCAATGTTTATTGGGCTAGATTGGGTGGATTTCTTCAGGTTTCGGTTATTTGCTCAGCCCTGGTCTTATACATCCCTTTATTGATGGTCACCATGAAGGTTTTAAATGCCTATGGGATGGTGAGACATCCCACAATCACGAGTCCCTGGATGGAACGAGATGGAAATGGGTTGGGATGGGCCGGGACATCTGCCATTCTGAGTGTTGGTACATGGGGCATCCATTTCTATGGAAAAATTGAGATGGCATTATCCCATGGCTTAAAGCCTTGGTCACTAGAGTACTTAAATAGTATGGCATTCTTTTAAGTTTCAAAATGTTAGAGAGCCAAGTAAACCTAATAAAAAGGACATCCCAGTGTAGAGGTTCCTATCATTGTGGGTTTAAGGAGGGTCAGATGTATGTAGCTTTGACACTACATGCAGAGAGGATGTTTCTATGTTTCGAGTTGGTGTCACCAATGTCAAAATGGAGTGACCTTACTATTATGCTGAGGCGTCAGTCAAGTTAATGTTATGCTCTCATGATTTCTAAGCCTCAATTGGTATTTCATTTTGGTTTTGATGCCTTATCCTTCTCCATCTTTTTTTGAAGTTTTTTCTATTTCACTTTTTGTAATTGAAGAAAGAGAAACTTGATGAGATTAATCATGCTTCTTTTGCACAAACTTTCTTGTTAAAATCCGTGCTTAACAATATGCAAAAAAAAAGTTTTCATGTTTTAGTCTCCTCATCTTTCAATGAAGTCCTATTATAATCCTAAATCCGAGCCTCAAACATTTTAATGAAAAAGGTCATATTGTCTGCACTCTCAATATGTCTAACTTGATCGGTATTTAAAGACTACCTCTCTTATTCAAGCAGAGTTGTGAATTTTATTCTCGCCCAAGGTTTGTTGACTCGAAATCGACCCGTGTCGGCCAATTGGTGGTACGAGTTGGTATGCCAGACTGTACCGGATTTGAATCGACATGGAAACAAGGGAGAACCAGGGAGGAAGAGAGAGAGAGAGCACGGGAGGGAGGGAGAGGGAGAGATAGGGAAGAAAAGGGAGATCGACAGAGATGCTAGCGGTGGCCACCGGAAGGCCATCGAGGCTTCCGGGGCTTTGCGGTCCTTTGCGAGAGGATATTAGAGAGAGGGGGGAGGCGATGGGGAGGGAAGGGCGAGGAGGCTATTGGAGGGCCGCTGGGTGGCTGCCATAGGCGTCGAACGGTCGGAATCAAACTCATGGATGCTGTGGGTTCAAAATAGGAGCGACCCATCCTGTTCATCAAGTTAGCGAAGCCAGCAAACCCATTATCAGTTTCGTTGTGCATTGCATTACAAAAAAAGAAAAAAAAATCCTCTGAACGAAGGCCGGTCGCCCCTGTTTCGAACCCATGGGGTCGATTTCGGCCGTCTGGCGGTCATTGTGGCCACCTGGCAACCCTTCAATGGCATCCCCGCCACCTTCCCCTCCCTCCATTTCTCTTCCCCCCTTTCTCTCTATCTCTCTCTCTCTCTCTCTAATCTCCTCTCGCAAAGGATCTTGGAGGCCTCAACGGGCCATCATCGGCCTTTTCCCTCCTTCCTTCCCTTCTTCTCTCTCTCTCTCTCTCTCTCTTCCTCTCTTTCCTTCTCCCTCACTCAATTTTCACTGGTGTTCCAAATGAACACTCGAACTGCATCGGTTGGTGGCCGGTATGGTTTGGCACACCTAGAACCGTCTGGTTCCGGATAGTTCAACATTCCATGTTTGGCAATTCGGAGTGGTTCGGCATTCCATGTTCTCGCCCTTACTTAATTTGAGCTTGAGACTGATATAGCTAGTGTTTAGTCAACTAAGGCATGCTACCTTTATTACCTGCATGCTTCAAATTTAGCTTGATCTCTTGGCTGCTTGGATCCTGTCCTCTCATCAGTTTGGGTGTAGATGGTCTCATTGATGCAAAGGAGGGGTCCTTGTCTCCATTCAATCAAATAGTCCTTTAACTTTGGTTTTCAACTCAATGATTTGAGGCATATTTAACAAAAGAAATTTCTTGGGATTTCTCATCTTGTTTTGGCCAACTAAACCTTGTGACTGTATTTGTATCTTGACAAAGTTGTTCATGGTGGAGAGTCAATGTTATCTTGTCTATATATGGGTTGATGCTATCCAATCTTTGCTTAGAATATTGTTAGCCTTAATAGAGAACAACAACATAACACTTGTCTGGAATAACTGGCCTAGGAGGACTCTGCAATAGAATGAACTAGCACTGTTATCAACAGTTGTTCTATATTGTACGTCCTCAACTGCTTTATCTCCCAACAATACAATCCTCAAATATTTCTTGCTTAACCATCAATCTGTCTCAATAAAATCACCCTAACTTTTCCAGATCATCATGGGATTTGTTGTGATTGGTTTCAGACTTCTTCACAAAAGATGTGTTTACTATGAAACATGAAAAGTAAAAAAGCTTGGTCGTTAATTAACTAAACTGGTAGGATCATTATCTTTGAAGTCCCATGGCAGTCAAATTAATCAGTGTTTAGCTTGATCTACAAAGTTACTATGTTTACCTCCCATAAGATTCTGAATACAAATATTGATAGAAACTTCTTGCATTATGGTGGATAAGCGTCCTCACAGCCTTCTGTAGATGCATATCTTCTAACCCCTATCCTTCTTATCCGAAAACAAGTCATTTTATTTGCTCTGGTGTAGTTAATTTTGGTAGGAGATGCCATATATAATTGTAGTCGTAACATCTTTGATGTTGCTAACCAGATACTCTTATATGGGTAGCAGTCTGGTTTCACACACATGAAAGTATTTCGCACCTGCCGCTCTTTTTTTTTTTATTTTTTATTTTTTTTTTCTGGGTAGCAGGTTTGCATGTGCTATTTGATGTTGGTGCTTTGAGATCTTGCTGTCTGTTAGTGCTGATATTTCTGTTTGTTGATTTTGATGCAATTAATATAAACTCATGTTGGCATCAATCTTGTTTATGTGGAAGCATATACTTATAGCATGGTTTATATCTTTTGGGCAGGGAAATGAGGATTTAATCGTAGTTCATGACGCCCTTGAGTATGGAGCTTGTCGTTTATCACTTGCAGTATGTAGAATCGTAGATATTGTCTGCCTAATGCATACTTCTCACAGGAGCTTTTGTGGCTTATAAGCCTCATGTGCAATATTATTTTACAACTCTGGTAATGATTTGTGATTGATCAGATTCCCAAGTATGGAATTTTTGAAAATATAAATTCCCTGCATGAATTAGCAGAAATGCCTCAGTGGACAAAGGAAAGGCCTTTACGTATTGCGACTGGGTTTTCACATGTACACTAATTTCGCATATTTCTTTTGATTTAAACAGTTCTCCTTTTCTCGAACATCAGATGCTTATTTTTTAAAATCTTTCTGCATAGCTGGGCCCAAAATTTTTGAAAGAGAAAGGTCTGGAGCATGTCAGTTTCTCAACTGCTGATGGAGCACTTGAGGCAGCCCCTGCGGTGAGAATTTTTTCATAGTCTTGCAACATCTTCTGAGTAATATCTGAAAATGACTTTTTCTTTTTTTCAAAGCAAGATAGTTATATTATGGCTCATAAATAGTGCTCTTCTTTTTCTGCAATTTGTACTAAAATCTTTACTATTTTATTATTTTTAATTATTTTCTAAACATTTTTAAGGTTTCTGTCCTTTTCTCGTTCTCTTCCTGCTTTGTGAGAACTGCTAAGTGTAAATGATAGTTTGCTGATTTTTACCTGTGATAAAAGCTTCTTTATTTGTCCTTTTATTTATATTTGGGGGGAAATCCAGTCTTTTGTCTAAATAACATCTTCAATCTTGTAGTCCCGTTGGACTCAGAAATTATTAGACATATGGTAAAGGTTGGCCGCGTAACTTAGATATCATGCCTTCTATTTTCACTTATGGAGATGACATGCTAGATCCCTTCAAAATGGCTTATCAATTACTTGGTTCTGAACCTCAGCAAAGATGTTAAATTGACTTAACTTCCGAGTTTCAATGTTTATTGGAAATTAACTTTTGGTTGTTTAACACATTATCATTTTTCTTTTTATAAAATGAATGTGATTTACAATATTTAGATTTATTTTCTCACCATCATTCATGGTTATAGCAAATGCTTTTTCAAGTGCCAAGGTTGTCAAGGTGCAGTCTAGTTTTAGGGTTGTTATGAAGACCCGTAGACCTGTAATTTACCTGGACCTTATCTGTACTTGTTAGTGATCAATATGCCTATGGATCAGGTATGGTTCCAAAGATAGACATGTAATTTTGTAGATCCTGTTCTACTAAAAACTTACCTGACCCAACTTGATCAAATTGTGTCAGCATATGAGTTTGAGTTTCATGGATCCTACTTGACCAAATGATCCATTAACTGATAGCTCACCCAAAATGTAATACAAAGTTTATACTTCCATTTGTCACAGTTCTTACAGAGCTTATTCATTATATTTTGAATGTATGTTATTAGTTAATGATTTTGTGGGCATGAAGGGAATTAAGCTTTAGAATGATGCTACCTGCTCAAGACTTGTTCTTGATCCAACCCTGACCCAATCATTATCCAACAGATCATATTGGAATCCAAACTGAACCAATTCTTGGATGGGTAAGGTATGGTGTATGGATTCAAATGTAGACTTGAATTCCCCATGGGTTGGGTTTGGGTTAGGTGATACTCAGATCCAACCCGACCTAATGGCACCCCTAGGCAGTTCCTAAAGGTGGCAGGGTGCAACTCCTGACCTCCTATGTGGTGACGAGAGTACTAGGTGGTTACCCAGTGTACTAAGAAAGGAAGATGAGGAAAGAGAGACAAGAGAGTAGAACAATTTTGAAGTTTGGTCTGTTCTCTCTTTTCATTTGATATTTAAATTTGTATTTTTGCAAATCAATTTTCATTATTTCATTTGACAATTTTCCAAAACTACAAATTGGAAGAATTAAAATTCTCTTTGATCTCTCTTCCTCCCCTTATGATGAACGTGAATTTTCTTGTCGTATTATATTCCTCTTTAAATCTTTTTGGCATGTTTTGGCCAATATTAGGACAAAATGGCTGAAAATATTGACTCAATTATACTTTGAGATGATTTAAATTTTAAATCTTAATTAGAAACATATTTTGGTTTCACTCTAGTAACTCTTGCACCTTCATATGAAGCCAACCTCATTTGTATACCTTAGATAACTGAAGTCAAACATGCTTCTAGTATTGTTTATTTCCTTAATAGACTTGATAGAATGTACAACTATATTTTCAGGCAAGGTAAATAATTAAATTATCTTTTCTATGATATGCTGATGTTGATAGATATATGTACATCCTAAATTTTTGTCTGCTTGGAATCTGGAGCAACTTTTATTTTGATGTAAACATTTTCTGGTAGGATGACAATTTTTTGTCTTCTACTTTAGCTACAAACTTTTGTTATCCAACTTCATCATAACTTCCTGGGCTTATATAATGTGCTTTTTGATAAGTGAACTGAAATGAAATTTCACAGCATTCCATGCAATGGAACCTGCAATCTTGACATTTTTCTAAATCTGTCTTGAGAACCACGTACTTGCCTCGTCCATGCCAATTACCACTGGTATATGGAGTGTCCAGAGTCAGACGTTGCACTGCCAGAATGTGTACCAATCTACAGTTCCATAAAATATTGGTATTAACGGGTTGACTCTGTGCAAGATATATGTTATAAAGTGTGGTCGTTTAAGTGGTTTCGTTGAGTCTTGTATTTAACATTGGAATCTGTATCTCTTGCTAAATGTAGGCCTGACATATCCCTTACAGAATGAAAGAGATGAACTATAACATTTCTTGATGTTTCTTGTTGTTTCAGATGGGCATAGCTGATGCTATCATTGATCTTGTGAGTAGTGGAACGACCTTGCGTGAAAATGATCTGAAAGAAATTGAAGGTGGGGTTGTTTTAGAAAGCCAAGTAAGTTCTGACTCAAATCTCTGCTAATCTGTGCTTCGTTTATAGAAGAAGACATATACTACAAGATTTTTTTTTAAAATAATAATTTTAAAGTGGGAAAGGTTTATATCCCTTGACTGATTGGATGTTGTTCAGGCTGTTATTGTTGCTAGCAGGAGATCCTTAAACACTCGGCAAGATGTGTTAGAGATTACTCATGAGATTCTTGAAAGACTAGAGGCACACCTGAGGGCAACTGGGCAAGTTACGGTATACAAGGAATTTGTCATTGTTTGCTGCACTTGATGGCCATCTAAATGTTGTTTCATTTTTTGTTAATTTGCCCCTAATTTTGATTCAACATGCAAGGTGGTTGCAAACATGAGGGGAAAGAGTGCAGAAGAAGTGGCAGAGAGAATTCTTAGCCAGACGTCTTTATCTGGGTTGCAGGTAATGATTAATAATAGAAACATAAATATTACAAATATTAATCTTTTTTACTCCTTGAATATTGTTTGTTTTTTAACCATGAAATCTCTGCTGTTAATTCTATGCTAAGCGGTCACTGTTATAGTAAGGTTTTCCTTGTTGATTCAGAGATACATGCAGTCATGCACCACATGATTGACCATGCTTTATCTTTTTTTTTTTTTTTTGTCACTAACATGGAAGCAATACATTATTATTTAGTGTCAGGATGATACATGATCGGTATATGTTAGGTTTCCCTGCTGGATTATGCAACCTGGTCAGTATAGTTTCTGTCTTTCTGAATCATTGATGAGGCATACTCTTCCCTGAAAGATTGCCAACTGATAGGAGATTGCATTGAAAGAAGACAGCTCATAGGCTTATGAGGAGGGTTTTTATTTTGCACCCCACAGGCCTCTAAGGGAAGTTTGGAGCAGAGAAAATCTCAACTTTTAGGCGTGGTTTTAAGTGGAATTGATTCAGGTCAACCACTTAAAGTGCATGTAGTTAAGGGTGTGGTCTTTTGAGTCAAGCCAGTCCAATAAAATTCATATTAGGATTCCTCTGGAAACTTTTTTACCCTTTTAGGAATGAACTCAGTGATGCATTGGGATAATGGCTTGTCTTTTGAATCAACTGTCTGCTTAGTGTAGGCATTTGTTTTATTTCTGGGTCGAACAAGGAGCCAACTGTCTCAAGAAATCTGCTGGTCTGATTGGCTGTTGGCTGTTGTAGTCTTAGTTGGACTAGTAAATAATTATCGAAAGAGGAAGACCTGTGACAAACCGATACAAAACCTGTTGGGAGATTGATTTCTTTCAATCAGGAAATGTTGTAATGCCTTAATTTACACTTCTAGTTTTACTTAGAGTTAAGGGAGTTTAGAGACATTTAGGATTCTCCTAGAGCAGTTTGGTTTTTCCATGGGTTCCTTGATATGCCCAAAACTGTCAGCAAATGCTAATTTCTTTCAAGGTAATCGGTGCACTCTTTGGACTTAGCGATCATAGTTGACCACCCTATCTTGGTTCGTCAAGGAAATGCGAATAGGATGGAATTTTTTAATTTTGATTGATCTATTATGTTGGAGATTAATAAATTAAAAAGTTTTAAATCTTTGAAGAAAACTTGGGTGAATACTTAATCATGACAAGAGAAGCATGGTATCAGGCACGTGAAGAGAAAATCGTGGCAAATGAAGAAAATAAAATCATACCTTTTGCCTTTGTCTTCTATGGTTCAATTATGGAGTTACCTTATAAATGAAGGCCATCATGACTTGATATTGAAGCAAAGGATAGCTTGAAGACCTAAGAAAAAGAAACAAGAAAATGAGAAAGGAGGAAGGAGCAAGAGACAATGAACCATTTCCCCTTATATTTATTAGTTGGCTGATTTAATGCTCTTACTTGACTGCAAGTCCTATTTAGGCAAATCATTTCCCCTCCTGAAAACCCAGGGGCTGCTTCTTTTTCTGTAGAGAGTTGCTTCAGCTCAACTCCTGCAAGAACCAGAAGTTTCTTCCTCCCATCCAGCCAAGGGCTGTTAAGTGTTAATGTGAAGTCGAAGTCTCAAGCTGATAGTATTGGCAAATTTAACCCTATTTTCTTGGACAAGTGTTTTCTAGAAGCTCTGCAAAGGTGGTTGATTAAAACTTCTGTTCTAGTATAGAATAGTTCTTGGATGTTCGAAGAGTCCCATGCCCTTGGGTCATCTCACTGGTTTTACCAAAGTAAAAAAGGTCTTTGGTATGTTGTTCTAGACATTTCATTGTGATAGCACCTAAAATATATATGCTAATTTATCGAAGATTTATTTTATATATATATATATATATATATATATATATATATATTATTTTTTTTATGAAAGAAAGGAGGGTAAGTAGTGGGCTGTAAAGCGGCATATGTATGTATGTATGTATTTTTTCCATGAAAGAAAGGAGGGTAAGTAGTGGGCTGTAAAGCAGCGTTGTGGGGAAATTTGCCTTGTAATCAATTTGAGATCTATATGCATCGATTGTCTCAAAAAATGAGGGGGAAAAACAATGACAAGTCAGTGGGCTCAAAATCTTTGAGGGCCTGTTTGGATATTTCTACGGGATTGGGCTGAAAATCCTGCAGGAATCGGGCCTATTGGTCCATGTAGCTTATATTTTCTAGCAATCTGTCCAAATCCAGCCCAGATCCTAGTCTTTGGGCTGCAGGAAGGAGGTCCTTTTTTTCTTCCCTGGGCTGGTTGGAGTTTGGTTGGTACATGGCCAAACTTAAATGGTTGGTCCAATGCATAAGTACTATGGGATTTTCAGCCTAATCCTATAGAAATAGTCAAACATGCCTTGAAAGTTTGATTATTTCATAGGGCAAGATTTTCTTTAAGCTGAAGTTGTACATGATATTCTATGTTGTTTTCTTTAGGTTTATATTTCAATCCTAGCTGTTTTGTTACTCTCGTTTTCTCTCTCTTAAGTTAGCAGTTTAGTGGTTTTCAAGAGTGGTGATGATCTTTTTTCTTTATAAAAAAAAAAGGAGCCTAAATGGTTATGGTGTTTATCCTAATTACAGTTTAGTTGCATATTAATTTATTCAGTAAAATTACAATTTTGAAGATCTTATGGAGCCTTAAATAGTCTAAAAACTCCCTAGATCTTTAGTAATTTCCATGTTATTCTGACGTGCTTTTTGGTTCTTTTGCACAGGGGCCTACCATAAGTCCAGTGTATTGTAAACGTGATGGCAAGATTGTTGTGGACTACTATGCAATTGTCATATGTGTGCCCCAAAAAGCACTGTATAAGTCTGTCAAGCAACTGAGATCTGTGAGATATCTTCTCTAAACTATAAATGTGATTCAGTGAATTTTTCCTCAACAAATTTTGCATGCAAAAAATTCTTCTGTTCAACCCCTTTATGGAATGAGTAGCGCTCCCTTCTGCTTCACTGACTAGACTGTAACTAAATAGCCCTGGACCATTCTAACCTAATACATTGATATATAAAAGCTCCTTTGCAGTATTGGTTTGCATGTGGATATGTAGTTTTATCCTACAAGAACTTTCCTTATCATTTATCTTTTTTTTTTTCCATTTGCAGATTGGTGGCAGTGGAGTCTTGGTCTCTGACCTGACCTACATTTTTGAGGAAGAGACTCCCAGATGGCGCAAACTCCTTTCACAACTTGGATTATGACCTTTTAAGCACCAATAGCTCTCAATGTTCATTATTAGTTTATTGCAGCGGTGATAGTAGTCAGAATTCTGTTCAGACATTGAGCTAGGTGACTTTTGGACAATATATATATATATTTTAGTAAGTAATTATACATCATAAGGTAATTTCATTTAAAGTTAATGAACTTCATGGGAACCTAACTGTAACTCGCAGGATTATTAGTCTCTTGCTTCCTGTTGGTGTTTTACCGTTCTTTTCTTTTTTATGGTCGAAGTATCTTGGAGAATTAATTTAGACTGGTCGCTGTGCTACACATTGCAAAATAGGCCTTAGTTAAACTCGGTACTTATTTTTTGTTGTTAGAGTTAATTGTTTTCTTCATACCTCCCCTTGGCCTTGTATAATGTTTGTATTCAAAGGCAAATCATTTCTTGATGTGCAGGTAATGCTATTCGTGGCTTATGAGCTCATTGGAGCTAATAAATCTTTGATACCCGATGGATGGCTCTGCTGTTCGCTAATAAGGGCCCATAGCTCAGAGCCATCAGTGTTTGACAAGAACTGCAGGTGAAAATGTGATTATTATCCCAGTAGTTTATTATTAGTCAGTTTTGGTTCCTTGTATTATTTGCATAGCAGGAAAGCATTACTACATTGTTTATGCAGCATTTTTTTTTGATTTATTGTAGCTGGTCAATGTTGCGGTCATTTGTTGTTGCATAGAATAATTTTGTTGTAATTTTGGTTGCTAGCGGTCGGATATGATGTGCTTTTAGTCGGTTTAAGAAAGCGTAGTTTCGTTCACGTTGGGTGCTTAAAGTCGGCGGTGTGAATTACGTTCATTGGTCGTTTCGCATTATCAGGTTGGATGTTTGAATTCTGGTGGGCTGCTTCTGGGAGGACAGCAGCTTTCCTAACCTGCAGATGTTTGGTGAAGCCGGCAATTTGCTATTCTGCGAGCTTTTTCACTTGTTGCAAGCAAGAAATAGAAGACACGGAAATCTTTAACCCACAAAGCATTGCAGCCTCTTCTTCTTCTTTTTTGGGGTGTGTGTGTGTGAGAGAGAAGAAGCCGAAGCTTTATTAAAAAGAAAAGTAGCAGATGTTTACGTAAACCATTATATGCGGGCATTGTATAACTCTGCTGCGTACTGCAGAATTGCGGTACAAAAGAAGAAAGATTGATGAACGGCTGTTCACGAGGGAGCCGTAGCAATAAAACAAAAGAACCTCCTAAGAAACAGAATCTTGAACGGCAACTTCACATGTATCAGATGTTGAAATCACCAATATTGTACGCCCATCCGAAGGAAAGGGGTGGGGATGTAGCCTGTGAGAACTATGAAAGTAAATTATAGGCTATAGCGGGAAACAGAATCCGCCACTGGGAATCATGCTTGAGGATTGTGACGGAAAATACTCGGCTATGGATCCCAGTACAGCATCTTAAACATGCAACCCCGGAAATAATGGCTGCTGCAGAATGCAGCTAGCACCATATGCATGGTGATGCATGCTAATTTATAGCTATGTCGAGTGCATCAGTCGATCAAGTAATAAAGTGAATGAGTAGAGTATCATCCCTAGAGGATTGAAAAATATTTTTTTTCTATACTTTATTTAGAAGATCGATTTATGAGAATAAGAAATTAAAAAAAATAAAAAAAATAATTAAAAATTTTTAATTAAATAGAGAGAGTGTAAATTATTAGGGTTTTAAATTCAAGAGCAATGGATTACTAAAGCAATCGGTTCACCAACTCAGTCAATACAATATTCAGTTTTTTAGATTAATTTTATTTTATGTGACAGTGGAGTCTCCTAATTTATTCACTATCCTTTGGTCCAGGCATAGCAAAATTATTAATATTTATTAATTATCCTTTGGTTCAGGTGTAATTTAAATAAATATTAATGCATTAGGTTTTGTGAAATTCTCTAATTAAAATATGCTGCGTCCAAAGCGCACTAAAATTTTCGCATGTATATGAATTCTAATTTGATTCATAATACAAGGTATATAATCAAGAAGAATTAACATAGATGTACTTGGTCCGTAACATCTATGTTCATCAGATCAATTAGAAGATGTTCAGTAATCTAAAAGCATTAAAATTAGATTTATATACTCCTCATGAATAAAATTTAAAAATAAATTATACTGAATATTGCATCAAAAGAGTGGCTACATCTTAGTCTTAGTAAAATAAAATTTAGTTCATAATAACAAGTTCAAAAATAGTAAATAAAATAAAAAGCATAGAGAAATTAGACTGTTTGATTGTTGAAATTGATTGTCTGCTGCTCTTGATGTGGAGAACTTGATGAAGAAGAAGAGGCTCCTTGATCGTCGAAGAAAAATCAAAAACCCTTCTTGATTTTCTCACAAATCACTTTTTTTTTAATCTCTCTCCTCTCTTTTTTTCTCTCTCTTTCTGCCTCTCTCTCTTTCTCCCCGTCTCTCTCTTTGTCTCTCTCTAATTCTTTTTTCTCACGACAACACTAGCTCTTTTTTATAAATAAAGAGTTTTATTTCCCCCAAAATTCATGAAAAACTAGGTTTAAGACTCCTAAAACAATTCAAATTAATGTCTGAGAAATTCTGTCCGTTAGATCTCGATCAAACGGTCCAAAAATCACTCAAAAACTCCTTAAAATAATCTAGATCAAGTCGGATTTAATATCAGGCGTTGGATCAATCGTTGGATCGAATCTGGGCCGTCCAATCGCATTGAAAGAAGCCTTCTAATCTATTGTTTTACGTCGAGATGAATCTCAGCCGTTGGATCTCGATCGGAAGCTGCGGATGCCGTCCATCAGCGCCTTCTTTTCGGCCATCCGATCAAGCTTCAGTGAAAATCGCCCGTTGGACCAGCTAGAATTCCCAAATTGCCCTCCGTAGATCGTGCGCGAGTCCGATGTTGCGTAGACCGCCGCGTTCTTCAACCAATCAAAGCGCGCTTTTTACTGTGAAATTCCCAAAATACCCTTCAGATGGTCCATCGTGCGCCGCGAAAAATGCTGACATCAGCGTTGCATCGACGATTTTTTTTTTTTTTTTAAATTCGATTCTGGGCTCGTTTGAAGTCCATTTTACCTAAAATTTTTTTCATCAGAACCAGAAAAATAAGATCTTCACATTGGTGGCCTTCTTTCCTACATAAGATTAATAAAAATATCAATTTCTAATAAAATAGATTAATTTATTTTATAATTTAATACTTTTATTAGTATATTTTTACCACTTATCACACCTCCCAACTTAGTCATTGCTAGTCCCTTAGCAATGTTTTATTTAATACCATATTTCAATAAGATTATCCATCACAAAGATAAAATATAGGATTAAAGGTCAAAAAAAAATTTAGAAAATACTGCTAACTAAGCATTGAGCTTCAGAAGCAAATTTTTCAGTCAATACAATTAAAAACTTTCTTAGAGTACATCAAAGATCTATAGCACTTGTGTTCGTGATGACTAACTTTAGCATTTCAGTATTAAATTAAAAGAACAAAAGTATCATCTCTTATCACCTATTTTGGTCAATTTTCTATACATTCTCAATTTTATACTCATGAATTAAGGTAGCTTTCAAACTATCTTTTCTTTTCTTTCTTTCTTTTTTCTTTTTTTTTTTTTACTGTGCTGAGCATCCCGGCCTTTCCTTCACCATTTTACGTGAATTTTCACACTTAACCTAGGTGCAGAGACCCAGTTACTAGGCTTTGGGCAATCCACATATACTCTATCTTTTGCACTTTATTTATAGGTAGGTAGCTCTTTTCTTAAATTCAAGTTTCTTTTGATTAGAATGTATATTAATTACCAATTTTCAGTGATAATTGAATCCTCAGTTGGCCTTATAATCAATACCTACTTTGCCTTGTTAGTGTGCATGTGCAATAAAAAGTGCTAATAATCTTTTAATGACCTAAGTAGGCTGCTAAAAGTTGACCAACTAATCTACTTCTTTAACTCTTTACATTCATTAGCAAATAATTCTATCTTTTATCACTTATCCAGTTTATCTTGCTCAAGATTTTCTTCTTGACACATGATTTTTTTTTTATTAATTATTGTTCTACATTGTCTTAAAGGAGAAAGAAAAATAAAGAATGTAATAAAGGATAGGAAGGAATACACCTGATTTTATTCAGTCTGGTTCTTTGGAGCTTTGAAATTTTGCTTGAGTTCTCATTGATTTTTCTGCAAAATTGAAAATACACACCAGAGCAGTAAAAGAGCAACCACAAATTACAGAAAAATAAAAGAAAAATGATCAAAACTAAAAAGAAAAGAAATAACCTATCTAGTAGTTCTGATTTATAGTCTTCAGCTTGACTTTCTTTGAGTTCTAAAGTGGATCAATCCGGTGCCACTTCAATTGGAATACTTTCATGTTTGATCGAGTCTTCTTTCAATTTGACATTGCTCGCTTTTATAGTCTCAAACCTGTTTTCTATAGAATTCTCATATAATGGATTATCAATAATGTCAATTAAAAAATAAGTTTGATTATCATCAGGATGTTTAGTATCTTTAAAAACATTAAAAGTAACTTGTTCGTCTTGGACTCTAAGAATTAATTTTTCTTGTTGAACATCTATTAAAGCTCCTCCAGTAGCTAAAAAGGATCTTCCTAAAATAAGGGGTACATCATAATCTTCTTCCATATCAAGAACAATAAAATCAACAGAAAAAATAAACTTATTTACCTTTACCAAGACATCCTCCACTATATCTCTTGGATATTTAATGGATCTGTCGGCTAATTGAAGAGTAATAGTGGTAGGCTTTGGTTCTCCTAGACCCAGCTTCCTGAAAATAGAAAAAGGCATGAGATTAATACTTGCTCCTAAATCACATAAAACTTTATCAAAACTACAATCACCAATAATGCAAGGGATAGTAAAACTCCCTGGATCTTTTAGCTTCTGTGGTAATTTATTTTGAAGTATTGCTGAGCATTCTTCATTCAAATTTATTCTCTCATGCTCCTTCAGCTTTTTCTTATTTGTTAGAATTTCTTTGAGAAACTTGGCATACCTGGGCATTTGAGTAATAGCATCTACAAAAGAAATATTAATATGTAAATTCTTTAAAATTTTGAAAAAGTTAGAAAATTTCTTATCTGGATGTGTTTATTTGTCTCTCTGAGAAATGGTAGTGGCGGCACGTAGGGCTTTACATTTGGATCAGCAAACCGTATACCTGGAGACCATCCATCTGCTGGTTGTTTTGGTGACTGACGAATTTTAGTTGATGGTTCCTTATTTATAGTTGGCTCTTCAGTCTCATTCTTTTAATATGGCTCCTCCAGCTTTGTACCACTTCTTAAGGTGATAGCATTGACTTGCTCCCTTGGATTTGTCTCCGTATTGCTTGGCAAGGATCCTTGAGGTCTCTCAAAGATTATCTTAGCCATTTGATCTATTTGCATCTCCAAGTTTTGAATTGCTGCTGTTTGGTCCTGCCTAAGTTTGGCTTCCAAATTTTTTTATAGTTGCTTCTTGGTTTTGCATAAATTTAACCATTAGCTCTTCCATGTTTGACTTCTTTTCAGGTACTTGGAATCCTGGGGGTGGTTGTTGTGCTGCATTTTGATTGCTCCATGAGAAATTTGGATGCTGTCTCCACCCTTGATTGTATGTGTTGGAGTAGGGATTGTTTTGTTGCGGCCTGAAAAAATTACCAATATAATTAGCTGTATCAGTTGTTTTAGCAAAAGGATTACCTATTTGGCAATTGCTCGTATCATGTCCTCCTCCACACAGGTCATAAGTAATGCTCTGAACATGCATAGCTGTTCCTTTTAAGTCGTTGATTTCAGCTCTAAGGGCTGCAATTTCAGCTAGTAAAATTGGCACGCAATCTACTCCCTGCACAGCTGCTAGTCTTTTCGGCATCATACGTTCTGTTTGCCATTGATAGCTATTTGATGCCATCTCATCGATCAGATCGAAGGCTTCTTCCTCCATTTTTTGATTAATGGTTCCTCCTGCTGCTGCATCAATCATAGATCGATTAGTAGGAGATAAACCATTATAGAAAGTTTATACCTGAAGCCATACGGGTAGTTGATGATGTGGACATCTCCTCAGCAGTTTCTTGAAATGCTCCCAAGCCTCATATAGCGTCTCCATGTCCATCTGCATAAAAGAAGTGATATCGTTGCGCATCTTAGCAGTTTTGGAAGGTGGAAAGTACTTGGCTAAGAATTTTTGGGCTAGAACATCCCAAGTTGTGATAGAACCTGTAGGAAGAGAATGAAGCCAATTTTTAGCTTTATCCCGTAAAGAGAAAGGAAATAACCTTAATCTAATAGCATCATCCGACACCCCATTAATTTTAAAAGTATCGCAAAGTTCAAGAAAATTAGAAATATGGGCATTCGGATCATCATGCATGTGTCCACTGAATTGGACAGTTGATTGAATCATCTGGATCATCGCCGGCTTTTATTTCGAAGTTGTTTGCTCGTACAGGCAGGTCTCCTGATGCTCGAAGCTGCATCGGCTACAGATGGTGTGATATAATCATTTAATGGACGATGTACTGGTCGAATAGCTTCATGCTGTCCTTCAGTCGCCATATCCACTCCTAGATTGATGTCGTTAGGATCTTCAGCTGCCATGTTTCTCTCTTGCTTGTAGTCTTCTAATGGTTCTTTCAATTTCTGGATCTAAAGATAGTAAGTTACTATGTCCAGTACGTGTCATGCACTAAATTTTTTTTTTTAATAATAAAAATTAAAAATAAATTTCTAAAGTAAAGCTAGGATCAAAATTTCAATATTGTTTTAGACACAATCCCGGCAACGGTGCCAAAAACTTGATGCGTGCTAATTTATAGCTATGGCAAGTGCACCAGTCGATCAAGTAATAAAGTGAATGAGTAGAGTATCGTCCCTAGAGGATTGAAAAATAAGTACTGAAAAGCTCTTTCCTATGCTTTATTTAGAAGATCGATTTATGAGAATAAGAAATTAAAAAAAATAAAAAAAATAATTAAAAGTTTTTAATTAAATAGAGAGAGTGTAAATTATTAGGGTTTTAAATTCAAGAGCAATGGATTACTAAGGCAATCGGTTCACCAACTCAGTCAATACAATATTCAGTTTTTTTAGATTAATTTTATTTCATGTGACGGTGGAGTCTCCTAATTTATTCACTATCCCTTTGGTCCAGGCATAGCAAAACTATTAATATTTATTAATTATCCTTTGGTCCAGGTGTAATTTAAATAAATATTAATGCATTAGGTTTTGTGAAACCCTCTAATTAAAATACGCTGCGTCCAAAGCGCACTAAAATTCCCGCATGCATATGAATTCTAATTTGATTCATAATACAAGGTATATAATCAAGAAGCATTAACATAGATGTACTTGGTCCGTAACATCTATGTTCATCAGATCAATTAGAAGATGGCCAGTAATCTAAAAGCATTAAGATCAGATTTATATACTCCTCATGAATAAAATTTAAAAATAAATCATACTGAATATTGCATCAAAAGAGTGGCTACACCTTAGCCTTAGTAAAATAAAATTTAGTTCATAATAACAAATTCAAAAATAGCAAATAAAATAAAAAGCATAGAGAAATTAGACTGTTTGATTGCTGAAATTGATTGTCTGCTGCTCTTGATGTGGAGAACTTGGCGAAGAAGAAGAGGCTCCTTGATCGATGTCTTGATCGTCGAAGAAAAATCAAAAATCCTTTTTGATTTTCTCACAAATCACTTTTTTTTTATCTCTCTCCTCTCTCTTTCTCTCTCTCTTTCTCCCTCTCTCTCTTTCTCCCCGTCTCTCTCTTTGTCTCTCTCTAATTCTTTTTTCTCACGACAACAGTAGCTCTTTTTTATAGATAAAGAGTTTTATTTCTCCCAAAATTCATGAAAAACTAGGTTTAAGACTCCTAAAACAACTCAAATTAATGTCTGAGAAATTCTGTCCGTTAGATCTCGATCAAATAGTCCAAAAATCACTCAAAAATTTCTTAAAATAACCTAGATCAAGTCGGATTTAATATCAGCCATTGGATCAACCGTTGGATCGAATCTGGGCCGTTCGATCGCATTGAAAGAAGCCTTCTGATCTATTATTTTATGTCGGGATGAATCTCAGCCGTTGGATCTCGATCGGGAGCTGCGGATGCCATCCATCAGCGCCTTCTTTTCTGCCATCCGATCAAGCTTCAGTGAAAACCACCCGTTGGATCATCTAGAATTCCCAAATTGCCCTCCGTAGACCGTGCGCGAGCCTGGTGTTGCATAGACCGCCGCGTTCTTCAACCAATCAGAGCGCGCCTCTTACTGTAAAATTCCCAAAATATCCTTCAGATGGTTCATTGTGCGCCGCGAAAAATGCTGACGTCAGCATTGCGTCGACGATTTTTTTTTTTTTTTTAATTCAATTCTGGGCTCGTTTGAAGTCCGTTTTGCCTGAAATTTTTTTCATCAGAACCAAAAAAATAAGATCTTCACATTGGTGGTCTTCTTTCCTGCATAAGATTAATAAAAATATCAATTTTTAATAAAATAGATTAATTTATTTTATAATTTAGTATTTTTATTAATATATTTTTACCACTTATCATACCCTAAAATAGGAAGATAAGATAGGTGCTCTTATTGGTGAAGGATGCGAAGGTTAACTTTGATGATAGTATTGCGATTCATGGTGATTTGGGTGGCGCTAGATTTGTGATAAGAAATTCTGGTAGAGTTTGGTTGCGGTAGGAGGGGTCGGGTTTTTTAATATTACAGGGCCAACTATATGGGAAGGCCTATCATATGCTTTCAAACTTCTAAGATTATTGGGGTGCACTTTCATTTATGGCTTTCTGCGCTACATGATCATCCTTGCCAGGCGGCTGTTTACTGGTTTTCAGGACATCTTGCACTTCCTTCTATTGTATATGTTCTATATGTCCTTACAGGGAGGACAGGGGTGTGTATGATTTGGCTCCGGATAATCTTTCTTGGTTTTGGTAGATCAGTGTTAGGAATTTGATGTTTCGGGTATGGGCTGCCTCTCCTCAACCAGTAAGATTGTGTTGCTCATGTTCTGGAAATTGCTCTGCTCCGATTTGTGCATCTTGTTTCATTAATGTCATATCTCCATTTTTTTTTTCCATCACTGCTGATGGGTTTCTTATCCTGCTGTTCTTCTATATTATATGTTCGCTTTCATCTGATACAACTTATGCTCCAAAAATTCTCTTTTTATTTATTATGCTGATAAGTTGGACTAGAGTTGATGGAGCTAGAAGCTCTATGTTTTGGGTTGCTATACATTTTCACTAGGAGATATATATCAGTACGATAGTGATATGGTGCTATGTGCAACCGGCTGCAGAAAGACTCTTTTTATGTGTCTAATGGTCCTGCTTCCTCGCTAGGAACTTTGATTGCTTCTATGCTCTTCTAGGATAAATGCTCTCTTGTTTTTTTTTTTGATAAATTGGATTTATTAAACCAATCTAGAATGAAAATAACTATATGAATTAGAAAATAAAATATTAGAAAATACAGCAAGAACATCTAATGAGGTTGTCCAAAATGTAGTTCTTGTGTGATTAGCTACATGTTGGTGCAGAAATCCGTCGCCGCCGGAGGTCGCCGTAATCGAGGCCGCTGGGCGCCGCCGGGGACCTGCAAAACGAAGTTCCGTCCGGAACCGGTGGGGTGGTGGCTTCGGCAGGACCCTCCGACGGTCAAGTTAGTTTCCGGCCAACAGTAATGGAGTGCTCGGAATGAGTTCCGGAGCTTAGAGAGTCGAGAGTTCAGAGAGCTTAGCCTTAGTATGTCGGGAGGGGTCCTTTTATAGCGGAGCTTAGTTGATGGTGACGGCTGTGCCGTCTGGCAGAGAGTCGTCGGGCAGCATGGAGTTTGGTACGGAGAGGAAGGCGTCGTCCGGTAGATCGTGGGAGCCATACCGGCGAGTCGTGGGCCGCATGGAGTCCGGTACGGAGAAGGAAGGCGTCGTCCGGTAGATCGTGGGAGCCATACTGGCGAGTCGTCGGCCGCATGGAGTCCGGTCTTGTAACAGAGTTCGGCCGAGGGGGAAGCCGGGGGAGTTCGTCTGGCTGAAGGGTCGGCCATCTGTAGAGTTCGGCCGCAGGACGGTTGCCGAGGAGTTCGACCGCTGAGAGGCTCGAAGAAGCTCGGCTGGCCAGTTGAAGGACTTCGGTTGCTAGTTGGTTCGGCCAGGGCTCGCTGAGGAGTTCGGTCGCCTAGGGTCGGTCCGAAGGGGTTCGGCCACTTGGGCTCGCCTGGGGTCGGTCCGAAGGAGTTCGGCCGTGGGGTCCGAAGGAGTTCGGCCGTGGGGTCCGAAGGAGTTCGGCTGCATGGGCTCGCCTGGGGTCGGTCCGAAGGAGTTCGGCCGTGGGAAGTCCGAAGGAGTTCGGCTGCATGGGCTCGCCTGGGGTCGGTCCGAAGGAGTTCGGCCGTGGGGTCCGAAGGAGTTCGGCTTCTAGGTAGTTCGGCCCGGGCCTTGGCGCAGGGGAGTTCGGCCTCTAGGCAGTTCGGCCGAACGGGCGTCTGGGAGGAGTCCGTCTCCCGAAGAAGTCCAGCCGCTTGGAGTCCAAGGAGCTCGGCCGTCAGGAAGTTCGGCTGGCGGTGGGAGTTCGTCCTCTAGGCAGTTTGGCCCGGACCTTGGCGCAGGGGAGTTCGGCCTCTAGGCAGTTCGGCCCGGACCTTGGTGCTGAAAGCTCTTCAGCGGCTACTGGTTACATTGGGCTGAGCGTCGGGCCGGGCTTCGGCAGGAGCGGGATTTATCCCCAACAGTAGCCCCCCCACTCCCGAGTTCAAAAATTGAAGGAAGGGAGTACCAAAACAGGCGACTGCCGAAGTCTTCTTCCAGGCTCCGCATTTGTTGCAGCTGAAGCTCGGGGGAGACCTCATCTCCAGTCGATGTTTGGAGTTGAAATGGAACTCGTTTCCAGCTAAAGTCGATGAAGCTGATGTTGAAGCCGAAGTAAATCTCGCCTCCTTCGGTCGAGGTCGGATTTGAGCTCCTCGGGGGCGACATTATCTTCATCAGTTGAAGTTGACTCGAGGGAGACCTCCTATCTTGCAGCCGAGGTTGAAGTGCGCGCTCGGGGGAGATCTTATCTCCTACGGCCGAGCTTCCCTCGGGGAGATCTTATCTCCTGCAGCCGAAGTGAAGTGCGCGCTCGGGGAGATCTTATCTCCTGAGCCGAGGTTGAAGTGCGCGCTCGGGGGAGATCTTATCTCCTACGGCCGAGCTTCCCTCGGGGGAGATCTTATCTCCTGCAGCCGAAGTGAAGTGCGCGCTCGGGGGAGATCTTATCTCCTGCAGCCGAAGTGAAGTGCGCGCTCGGGGGAGATCTTATCTCCTGCAGCCGAGCTTCCCTCGGGGGAGATCTTATCTCCTGCGGCCGAGGTTGGTGCTTGTGTTAGGACGAGGTTCTCCTCCTGTTCCTAACCGAGGCTGTTCCGGTCGCTCGGGAGAGATCTTATCTCTAGCCGAGGTTGTCGACGGTCGCTCGGGAGAGATCTTATCTCTAGCCGAGGTTGAAGTGCGCGCTCGGGGGAGATCTTATCTCCTACGGCCGAGCTTCCCTCGGGGGAGATCTTATCTCCTGCAGCCGAGGCGCGCTTCTCGGGGGAGATCTTATCTCTGCGGCCGAGGTTGGTGCTTGTGTTAGGACGAGGTTCTCCTCCTGTTCCTAACCGAGGCTTGTTCCGGTCGCTCGGGAGAGATCTTATCTCTAGCCGAGGTTGTCGAACGGTCGCTCGGGAGAGATCTTATCTCTAGCCGAGGTTGAAGTGCGCGCTCGGGGGAGATCTTATCTCCTACGGCCGAGCTTCCCTCGGGGGAGATCTTATCTCCTGCAGCCGAAGTGAAGTGCGCGCTCGGGGGAGATCTTATCTCCTGCAGCCGAGCTTCCCTCGGGGGAGATCTTATCTCCTGCGGCCGAGGTTGGTGCTTGTGTTAGGACGAGGTTCTCCTCCTGTTCCTAACCGAGGTTGTTCCGGTCGCTCGGGAGAGATCTTATCTCTAGCCGAGGTTGTCGACGGTCGCTCGGGAGAGATCTTATCTCTAGCCGAGGTTGAAGTGCGCGCTCGGGGGAGATCTTATCTCCTGCGGCCGAGCTTCTCTCGGGGGAGATCTTATCTCCTGCAGCCGAGGTGCAGGACGAGGTTCTCCTCCTGTTCCTAACCGAGGTTGTTCGGTCGCTCGGGAGAGATCTTATCTCTAGCCGAGGTTGGTGCTCGTGTTAGGACGAGGTTCTCCTCCTGTTCCTAACCGAGGTTGTTCACGGTCGCTCGGGAGAGATCTTATCTCTAGCCGAGGTTGTCAACGGTCGCTCGGGAGAGATCTTATCTCTAGCCGAGGTTGGTGCTCGTGTTAGGACGAGGTTCTCCTCCTGTTCCTAACCGAGGTTGTTCACGGTCGCTCGGGAGAGATCTTATCTCTAGCCGAGGTTGTCAACGGTCGCTCGGGAGAGATCTTATCTCTAGCCGAGGTTGATGCTCGTGTTAGGACGAGGTTCTCCTCCTGTTCCTAACCGAGGTTGTTCAGGTCGCTCGGGAGAGATCTTATCTCTAGCCGAGGTTGGTGCTCGTGTTAGGACGAGGTTCTCCTCCTGTTCCTAACCGAGGTTGTTCACGGTCGCTCGGGAGAGATCTTATCTCTAGCCGAGGTTGTCAACGGTCGCTCGGGAGAGATCTTATCTCTAGCCGAGGTTGGTGCTCGTGTTAGGACGAGGTTCTCCTCCTGTTCCTAACCGAGGTTGTTCACGGTCGCTCGGGAGAGATCTTATCTCTAGCCGAGGTTGTCAACGGTCGCTCGGGAGAGATCTTATCTCTAGCCGAGGTTGGTGCTCGTGTTAGGACGAGGTTCTCCTCCTGTTCCTAACCGAGGTTGTTCACGGTCGCTCGGGAGAGATCTTATCTCTAGCCGAGGTTGTCTCGCTCGGGAGAGATCTTATCTCTAGCCGAGGTTGGTGCTCGTGTTAGGACGAGGTTCTCCTCCTGTTCCTAACCGAGGTTGTCGGGAGATCTTATCTCTAGCCGAGGTCGCTTAGGACGAGGTTCTCCTCCTGTTCCTAACCGAGGTTGTTCACGGTCGCTCGGGAGAGATCTTATCTCTAGCCGAGGTTGTCAACGGTCGCTCGGGAGAGATCTTATCTCTAGCCGAGGTTGGTGCTCGTGTTAGGACGAGGTTCTCCTCCTGTTCCTAACCGAGGTTGTTCACGGTCGCTCGGGAGAGATCTTATCTCTAGCCGAGGTTGTCAACGGTCGCTCGGGAGAGATCTTATCTCTAGCCGAGGTTGATGTGCGCGCTCGGGGGAGATCTTATCTCCTGCGGCCGAGCTTCTCTCGGGGGAGATCTTATCTCCTGCGGCCGAGGTGCGCGCTCGGGGGAGATCTTATCTCCTGCGGCCGAGCTTGTTGCTCGCGTTAGGACGAGGTTCTCCTCCTGTTCCTAACGCGGCGATTATTGACTGCTGCTCTCCTGTCATCGCATAGTTTTCGCATCCAGAAATAATATTATGCAGAGGGGAGAATTTTACCGAAGGGAAATCGTGGACAGCGCGCTCTCGTTTGAGGGGTCGACGGGGTGTTGTTCCTCGGAGCTCCCTCGAGCAGCAAGTCCCGTCCAGACGACCTCCTCTATCTCATGCCGGCCTTCATAATTTGGACCATGCTTCTCTTGACTTTGTCGCTGGGGATGACAATCACCGATGTAGCTAGCTCCTAGCTCCTCCCCGGGGTGGCGTTGATGACGCCGCGGGACGGCCAACCTTCTTGTCTTTTCCGGTTACGGCAGTGCCTATAGCCGATCTTCTCCTTGATCGCGCATGTTTGGAGAGGCCGTAGTCCTTCAGGTCTTGGCGGTTGGCTCTTAACTTTGCCGAGAATTCGAGTTAGAGGAGCGGGTCGTAGTTGCGGAACCTTCCGGGAGGGGGGCTTCGTTCCGTCCTTGCCGGCGCCGAACTTTATTTTGGAGGTTGAGTTGAGGAGTTCGGCTTTCCACCGAGCTTCATTTCGCCTTGACGACGAGCCTTGGGGGAGCTCGGCTTTTCTTCGAGCCGAACTTCATTCCTCTTTCCCACGAGACCCGCCGTGGGAGAACTTTCTGCTGCTCTTGTTCGGACGAGCTCGAGGGGAGCTCGGCTTTTCTCGCCCGAACTTCATTCCGCCTCCAGTGAACACTTTGTAGGCGGTTCCTTTGGGGGACATTCTGGAGCGTGAGTTCGGCCTTACTTGCGCCGAACTTCGTTCCACTTTCCCGCGGAAGCTTCCGCGGGAGGACTTCATACTTCTTTGTCGGAGCTTCCTCGCTGACGGGCTCATAGGGTGGGTTCGGCCTTCCTCGCGCCGAACTTCATTCCGCTTCAGCGGGGGAACTTCTGCTCTCCGTTTCTCTCTTAGGGGCGATTGGGCTCCTCCCTAAGGCTGATTCCTCGCGCCCTCATGGCGGGCCTGCTGGTGGAGTCGCTACCGGAGGCTGCTGTATAGCGTGCAACGCCTCCGTGAGGCCACGGCCACGGATCTGTCGGTCAAGCAGGCCGAACTGCTTCACATCCACCGCGGGTGCAGGTGGAACCTAGGCCGCCGGGGCTGAAGCAGGAACAGACGGGCCTGGACGGGATCGGGTCGCAGAGGCCACCGAACGCCGTGCGGAAGCTCTCCTGGGTGGCGTTTTCTCTTCGAAAGAGAAAAGGAAGATCTCTGGAGAGGGAAGAGAAGGGTCGCCGAGCACTCCTTTAAGAACAAGGGAACCTCGAAGGTTCAGGCCCTTCCTCTAGCGCCAATCTGTTGGTGCAGAAATCCGTCGCCGCCGGAGGTCGCCGCAATCGAGGCCGCTGGGCGCCGCCGGGGACCTGCAAAACGAAGTCCCGTCCGGAACCGGTGGGGTGGTGGCTCCGGCAGGACCCTCCGACGGTCAAGTTAGTTTCCGGCCAACAGTAATGGAGTGCTCGGAATGAGTTCCGGAGCTTAGAGATGTGGAGGAGAGCTTAGAGAGTCGAGAGTTCAGAGAGCTTAGCCTTAGTATGTCGGGAGGGGTCCTTTTATAGCGGAGCTTAGTTGATGGTGACGGCTGTGCCGTCTGGCAGAGAGTCGTCGGGCAGCATGGAGTTTGGTACGGAGAGGAAGGCGTCGTCCGGTAGATCGTGGGAGCCATACCGGCGAGTCGTGGGCCGCATGGAGTCCGGTACGGAGAGGAAGGCGTCGTCCGGTAGATCGTGGGAGCCATACCGGCGAGTCCGTGGGCCGCATGGAGTCCGGTACGGAGAGGAAGGCGTCGTCCGGTAGATCGTGGGAGCCATACTGGCGAGTCGTCGGCCGCATGGAGTCCGGTCTTGTAACAGAGTTCGGCCGAGGGGGAAGCCGGGGGAGTTCGTCTGGCTGAAGGGTCGGCCATCTGTAGAGTTCGGCCGCAGGACGGTTGCCGAGGAGTTCGACCGCTGAGAGGCTCGAAGAAGCTCGGCTGGCCAGTTGAAGGACTTCGGTTGCTAGTTGGTTCGGCCAGGGCTCGCTGAGGAGTTCGGTCGCCTAGGGTCGGTCCGAAGGGGTTCGGCCACTTGGGCTCGCCTGGGTCGGTCCGAAGGAGTTCGGCCGTGGGGTCCGAAGGAGTTCGGCTGCATGGGCTCGCCTGGGGTCGGTCCGAAGGAGTTCGGCCGTGGGAAGTCCGAAGGAGTTCGGCTGCATGGGCTCGCCTGGGGTCGGTCCGAAGGAGTTCGGCCGTGGGGTCCGAAGGAGTTCGGCTTCTAGGTAGTTCGGCCCGGGCCTTGGCGCAGGGGAGTTCGGCCTCTAGGCAGTTCGGCCCGAACGGGCGTCTGGGAGGAGTCCGTCTCCCGAAGAAGTCCAGCCGCTTGGAGTACAAGGAGCTCGGCCGTCAGGAAGTTCGGCTGGCGGTGGGAGTTCGTCCTCTAGGCAGTTTGGCCCGGACCTTGGCGCAGGGGAGTTCGGCCTCTAGGCAGTTCGGCCCGGACCTTGGTGCTGAAGCTCTTCAGCGGCTACTGGTCACATTGGGCTGAGCGTCGGGCCGGGCTTCGGCAGGAGCGGGATTTATCCCCAACACTACATATATTGCCATCCAATCCATAGCTTTATTTTCTTCTCTATAAATATGTGTAGCTTCAAAAAATCGTAAGACCATCCTCATTTTCCAATAATCTTGTCGAAGTAGATAAAAACCAATCTCAAATAGCATAGATGCAAATAGTCATAAAACCCAGATGATGACCACATGCTAGTAGAAATAAGAGAGGCCATGGATGAAAAGCACCATGTGCAGATTCAATCGTGTCGCATAAAATTGATACCATATCTATTTGCTTGAAGAAGCTGCAGGCAACACAAATCCATGAAATGCAGCTTATTCATTGAAAATCCCTTTGAAGAGCTCTATTGGCCATATAATTAGCAACTTGATTTGCTTCTTGATAAATATAAGATACTTTGAAGCATGATTTATCATATTGCCCTATACTACTATATGAGGTGTACCATACGGTCTTGTATCGATATACTATTTTATACCATATCGCTACGTCATACATTATCTTTTATCGTATCAATTTGCATACCGACACTATAATAGAATCATACCAGTAGTTTTTTACCAATAACAAATCTTGCTTTGAAGCATAAGTTAGATTGCTTCCAACCCCATAAATTCTTAAGAAACATAATATGCGAATAGTTTTGCAGACAGAGAGCATTAAGCCATAAAATTACTATAGCTGAATTACTCTCTGAGCATATATGAGACTATTCAAATCATGCATTGCAGACCGTCCTTTTAACTAAGCAGCAATCAATTTAGCAAAATATATCGACAAGGACAACAAAAGTTCATCCCATGCTTGCGGTAGTATAGTGTTATGATCCCTTATTATATATCTAGTAGTCGCTATATTGGATACATAGATGCATCAAAATTTACCTTGAGCGCATAAAAAAGAGACAGTATCCATGATACCAATTTAGATGAATTAGATAAAATATAAGATTAAGGACAACTACCCCAGTACCTACATGGAGCATCTCTACCTTATATACCAATCAAAACAACATAATTGAACAATACGTAAGCCTTTTGAATTACTTAAAGCAAAGTGCAGCTTGCTTGATCAAATATTCTTTCATTATGGACTTGCTAGAGCAACCAAACAATATATGCCACAAGTGATCTCTATCCTTCCTCTACTAGGGCATAGATATACAATCAACTGATGCCAATAGAAAAATGAAAAGACAGTCACTTGATATATGTAGCATAATTGTTGCCAACAGACTTTAGCAAAAGAATAAGAGACAATAACATGATTACATTCTTCAACTTGTCCTGGATATAAATCATAGGCTTGAGCTTCTAATGCAATAATACTACAATAAGCAAGCACGAGGTTACAAGATAGTCATTCCCACCCAAGTTGCCACTAGAAGGCAAGGCAAAAGAGGTAATTTCCAAATCCATTTAAATTTGTACTCTTTATCAAACCTTTACTACACCATGGACAACTTATGTATGTCTAGAGCTCCTTACTGCTCCATAAGTTCCTTATGGTGGTGGACCAACTTCTAACAATCATGAGCCATTGCTTCCTCCCTCTTCTTTCTCCTTTCTGAGGTCAATGGCTAGGTGAAATATGTATCCTTGGAGGTCAATGGTTGTTGGTAACATAAAAAGTCATTATCCCTTTTTACGGCAAAAGAGCCTTCGCATGCAAAACTTTTTCTTTTTCTTTTTGATGGGGGGTTGTTGTTAATTGGATCATGCAATGCAATGAATAAATTAAAATGTAAATGAAGACTTAACTTTTTTATCAAAATAATATTTTTTAAATAAATTATTAAAATATTATTTTTTTAAAAAATTATTTATTAAAATATTATCAAAATAAAACCGTTCTATATATTGCAAAAATTTTCTATTCCTTTTTCGTTGATTCAGCATCATGCTTCCAATTGTTTAATTATTTTGGCGCATGTATTGAAGCCCGAAGATGGAAGGCTCGCAAATTTTGAACCGATGTCGGAAAGCGAATCGCCGAGATTACACATTTCTACATATAGCCCCCTATCGTTAACCAGATTAGCAAACCCCACCCAACCAAAAGAAAGAAAAAAAATTCTGACGCCGTTGGCTCTTCCCACGGCCTTCTTTCACGGAGACCATCGTGCTTCCGAGCTAGGGCTTTGCCCATCTCTCTCTTGGGACAGGAATCACAAGAGGAAGCGGGAGTGATCAAGAGTCAGAGCTACCTTCTCTGCCTCTCCTTCGTCGCCTTCACGGTGGAGGGATGAGGAAGCGCGATCTCGGGATCCTCCTTCTCGCCGCCTTCGCCATCTTCTTCTCCCTCCAGGTACTCAGTCTTCCAGCTCCTTCCGTTCCTTCTTTATCTGTCTTCTCCTCCTCCTCCTCCTCTTTCACCTGCTTGGTCTTCGTCCCGAAGACTTCTTGTGTTTCCGAATTGTGTTAATGTTCTCAACGGTCTTGAATTCCTTCGGGTATTGAACTCCCTATGCCGTTTTTCGTTTCTTTTTTTCCCCAGCATGGAGGTGATTTTTCCTTCAAGGAGGCGTGGTTCCATCTCTCTGATGAATACCCGATCAGGTACGAAGCCGAGCGTCTCCCGCCGCCCATCGTGGCTGATCTGAACGGTGATGGAAAAAAAGAAGTCCTTGTGGCGACACACGATGCAAAAATTCAGGTGCGCTAGCTTTTGATTGCTATGACGACCTGGAAAAATAAAATTACTTCAAAATTTGCACTGATGATATTGTCTATTTGGGCATGGTTGTTTGTTTGTTTCTTTCTTTTTAAGCTCATTGCGGATTTTTGAGGCCTGAATTGTAGTGCAAGTTTGCAAGGAATTGTTGTAGAGCCAAGCTGTCATCTCAGACAATGGTATATGTGTGGTTGGATCGAAATGAAGGGAAAAACGGATTTTTTTATAATATATTTAATATGAAAGAAGTAGGCTATATAGAAACGTTTGCGGTTTAACACTTGGTAATAGTTTACTGGAGTTATTATTATCGGATCAAGGCTGCTCATGTTTTGGCATCCAATTTGAAATTTGTATTCAATGGTAATTCCTAGGTTTTGAGCAAACTTTGATTTCATTTTTCTCCACTATTTCTCCAAGCTTGAAATTTTGTTTTTGACGACTTGTGTTTGTCATGGAGATTTTCAAGAAAAGATTAAGAAATGATGATGTTGTTTTTGATATTTTTAAGTTAGTACTCTATATTTACAATGGTACTGTTAACCAAGTATTGGTGTTGATGCTTTTGCTCGTGCATCTTTTATTGGTATTTAGCTCGACATTGCTTACTTCTAGTGTCCTAAAATTTGGCTAGCGTTACCTAAACATTGAAGTCTAAAACTTTTTAGGTGACGTGGTATTAGAATCATGCATGTGACTCTTCGAAACCCTTTTTTCTTCAAGGAAATTTAGTCAGTTCGAGAATTTGATTTGCTGGGGCATAGTTAAAAGTAAGAGGGAGAGGAACAAGAGAAGGACAAAACAAAAAGGAGAAGCATATGAAGAGGAGGTAAAAGAGGAAGATAAATGTATCTGATTTGCTATCTCGTGAGCAACTACTTCATGCTAGAGATGAGGAGAGTGAATGCTGCCCCGGCCTTTGGGATTTTGATGCAAAAGATATCTGTTTGATGGCCATTGGGTCCCATGTACAGTAAAAGCTTATGCAGGAGCTGCTTTTTCATGTGTCCCATTATGAGCCTAGATTCTCCATCTTCTTTTTTCAGAATGCAGTGATATGGTGATATCCATGCATGGTATGTGTCAGGTATGTGTCTCCACGTATCGATCATATGCTGTAGAACATGGAAGTTGATCAAGTATCCATTATGAATGTTCAAGTCAACGTTCGAAAACTTAGTCTTGGCCTGGTCTAGGGAGTTTTTGTCAAGAAAGGTTGTTTTGAAAGCTTCTCTCCAAGTCTTAGAGTTTTGGCAAATAAAAAACTCAAAATTTTAGACAAAGAAGACAAGAAAAAGTTATTTTGCAAAAAGTTAGAGTATTTGTGTAGTTTTGACAATTTCAGGCTAAAGTTGGCATTGAGTATGAGTGAAAACTCAAGCATATGGACATTCTGAATGGCAAAATTATATTTATATGTAATATTTATTTCTTGAACTTTTGTTGTTAAAAAATTCATCATATTTAGGAAATATGAATCCTTATGTTGCCTACTAAATTCAAGTCCTTTTGCTTCATCTTTTTATAGAACCCACAAATGTATCGAATGTAGGTATTCTTTCTCATTTAAGTGTGCTACTCAATCAAATGCATGTAGTTACAGGGCAGTATATTTGTTTTAGATAAAAATGTTATTCTTGTAAGATGTATTGTATTTAGTTGTTTGCAATAATCTTTGTAATGTACAATAACAAAGACCTTCTTAGAGGGCTTGGCTCATTGAGGCTCATGTTTATCATCCATCCCTCTTTTAGCTCAAGGGAGGAAAGGAAGGAAACAATGAAACTATTGAAAGTTGGTACTGTATAACCTACATGCTTAAATAAAGGGAAAAAAACCACAGTATGATGTCAAACACAAATAGTTTTTAAAAAGCATCTATAATTACTTTTGATCAAAATTGATTTAAATGATCAATATTTTACTGAAACCAGTTAGTTTCAGCTGAAATTGGTGGAAACCACAAAAAAATGACTAAAACCTAGAACTAGGGTCAGTTCTCCTTTGGTCTCAGCCAGAACCAATCCCCAAATGGATCGGTTTTGAGAGAAACTTGAGACCTTGATGCAGATTAAAGAAAAACGATGATGAAGAATGGTTTTAAAAAATTACTCTGGTATATTAGAAGGATGGTCAGAGTGGTATATTCTGAAGGGGAAAGAAAGGGGTGTGCCCCATGAAGGAATTCTGTTACGTAGCTCAAGTTCTGAAGCCTGGAATCTTCTATATTATTCAAAACATGGAATTCTCTTATGTGGAAACATGAAATTGCATATTCCATTCAATTGCTTATCCTATTGATAATTTATACCAATCCACAGCTTTTTGTATAAGAAATAACTGGTCAGGTTGCTTCTTTCAATCTGTGATCTCTGTCATTTAAGACTTTATTCTGTCTCCTTCTCATAAGAATCATGTCTTGCTGAAAGTATGAACTGATGGTTCCAGACTTGTAGTTTGTTTCAAAGCAAGTTTACATGCATATGCCAACTTGATTTTTTGCATCATTTGGGGCTTAAATGTGGGGTAAGGTAATCATATTGCCCTTATATATAAAATTTTGTAAATTTATTGTTGTATGTCTAGCCACAAGCAATTTTTATGTCCATGTTTTTATGCAGATATTCTAGCACAAGATCAAATTTGAGTACCCCTAGGAGAAATATCACTGATTACAAAATGTATTAAAATTTATCATTACATAAATGATTATGAATGCTAGCATAACCAACATGACTTGTAACATGGTAGGGGAATACCGAGCCAGTCTATTGGCTGTCTTAAATTGGAACCACGCCACCTTTTAAAACCTGTTTGTTCAATTTGTTTCTTTGACTGTGTTCTATAGAGTCACAAGTTGCAAAGCTAGGTTTTGATTAATGTACAGTTTTTACTGTGCTTGTGACATGCAATGGGATTGTACAATTGCCGTTGTTATATAAATGTTTTATATGCTGCCTTCTGATGTCTTCAAATCCATTAAAAGTTTTTTCTTTCTTGTTTCTTTGTTTCTTTCTTTCTGTACATCAGCCTGACAATATTTGTTCCCCCACTTTCGTGCTTGCCTTTCATATGTCGAACACTATTTTCTTACTCTGCAGGTTTTGGAGCCCCGCAGCGGACGTGTGGATGAAGGATTTACTGAAGCACGAGTGCTAGCTGAGGTGTCCTTGCTGCCAGACAAGATCCGCATATCATCTGGGAGACATCCTGTTGCAATGGCTGCAGGTGTTGTTGATCGCTCATATAAGCATGGGGAAATAAAGAAGCAGGTTTTAGTTGTTGTCACATCAGGCTGGTCAGTCATGTGTTTTGATCACAACCTCAAAAAGCTATGGGAAAATAATTTACAGGTAGAATAGATGTTCAGTTCTTTTCTGTTAGTATTCAAAATATTCTAGATGTGACTATTGATTTTCCTTATTGTCAACAATTCTTTTATAATCTTTTTGCATGCACTTAATCTTTTTAGCTTTTGGCAGGAAGATTTTCCTCATGGTGCTCACCATAGGGAGATAGCTATATCGATAAGCAATTATACACTGAAGCATGGTGATGCTGGATTAATTATTGTAGGAGGGAGGATGGAAATGCAACACCATGTATGTTGCTTACTCATCTCCATCATCTTTTAAAACATTATATGATGAACATCAGTATCACCTTATATAAAGGCTTGTCTTGGTAGGTGAAGTCTTAATACATTATCACAAATTGATTATAACTCCAATAATGTTTTCTTGTTCCCTTATGAAGTTTGGTCGTTTTGAATTTGAATTTCAGCAGCTTGCTAATTATTGTGAACAATTAGTATATTCTTGCTTATAATGATAACTTTTCGTATGTCTACATGATTCTCACTCAAAAATCTGATCTTCCATATATGTTTATTTATTTCTCTGCTTAGACAATATTAGGCTTGTGGTGGTGGCAGTTATTTAATGTGTTATAGATGATGTTGCTGGAGAGAGCTATGATGGTAGTGCTAGCAGTGCTGGTGCCAGCCTTGGTTGTCATGGCATAGGCATTGATGGAATTTAACGTGGGTATGGTTCAGGAGCAACAATCGCAACCTAGTATCACCAACAACAAATATTTCAATATCTCCTTTGCCGATAGTGGTTGATATAATGTCTCAACAAAAAAAGCCACAATATTTTGAAACAAAGGCCTAGAATTTTTGGATAACCCTTTCAGCTGTCATTCAAGAACATTAAGCAACATTTTGGTGTTTGAACATGAGATATATGAGCAGGTCATAGAAACTGAACATTGCTTAAAAAATGTTTGGGGATGCATGCACAAATTCTACTGTACAGGTAGCAAAACTGAGTAGGTGTTACATGGAACAGACGGATCTCAAATCTTCATAGGAGTTGAAAACGAGTTCAATTATGGGTTAAGGCTTATTTATGCTACTTTTGGTCAAGTCAAAGTTGGAAAAAAATTAATTTAAGGGTTCAGAGTTTGTTTTCTTGCTATTGTAAGTTCTACAAAAAGATGGAAACCAGTCCCGTTTTGTATATTTTTAGTATTTACTTTAGGGGGGTGCTTGGTTGGGGGGAATGAGAGTCCGGAATCGGAATGGGAATGGATGACTCCCATTCCAACCGCTTGGTTGGGGGGAGTTCCATTCTGATTCCGATTTCGGGATGGAATGGGAATGGCCCAATCTACTTAAAACTCAATCCCCACTCTTCCTATGGATTCAAATTTTCATTTTGATTTCGATTCTGATTTCTATTCCGGTCACGAACCAAATACTTTAGAGGATTAGGCTATTCTGATTCCGATTCCAATCCATTTCGATTTCCATTCTGATTCTGATTTCGATCGTGAACCAAGCATCCCTAAGTTCAGTTTGTGGCTTTAGATATATTTTTTTAACATATATTTATGGTTGAGGAGTTCCAAACCATTCACCTTCTTCTCATCCTTCTACTCTCTCCCCCTCCACAATCTTCCCTCCCTCCCCCCATCCCCCCCCCCCCCACCTAACCCCCCAAATGTCTTTGGATATGTTTCTGTGATACATTTGTTATACCGGATCTTTAGGATGAGTTGTATAATTACGATATTGGTTCAGTGACAATGGATTAACTGATTTATTTTGGTGAGAAATTAATTAATTTTTATGGTCACATTGTGTATGATCGTGGATGCCCAATCAGCACAAGCTAAACAACTGTTAACAATTTAGTCTTATATTTGTTGTTGTTAATCTTTGCATTTAGACACATGGCATATCTTTTGTCTTACTATTCAATGATGGTCAAGAGCAAGGTTCGTTGTCGTAGTATTGGACCCCATGTCGGTAGTATCCTATTATAGTGTCGGTATGCGGTATGGTATGGAATGTATGGTATGGTACAGTATGTCGTACTGGTATGGTATGGTATGTGTTCGTACTTTGATGGTATGGGGCGGTACGACAAACATCGGTCTAGAGGGTGGTGAAACACACTTACATTGGCATAATTTTACATGATGATTGTTGGGGATAAATCCCACTCCCGTTGAAGTCCAGCCTGGTGCTTAGCCTAATGCAGCTGGTAATCACGAAAGAGCTTCGATCGAAAATTCTCTCCCCAGCAGTCGAACCCCACCTGATCTCCTCCAGCGGCCGAACTCGTCCAGTGGCCGAACTTCTCCAGCTGGACTCCGAACGCAATCGAACTCCTCAATGGCCGAGCCCCAGTCGAACTTCCACAATGGCCGAACTTCCGGATTACTCCTTCAGTCGGACTTCTACGGAAGTCGAACTCCTTCCGGACTCCTTCAACAGTCGGGCTTCTAAGGGAGCTGAACTCCTTCAGGACTCCTTTAGTCGGATTTCTAAGGGAGCCGAACTCCTTCAGGACTCCTTTAGTCGGGCTTCTACGGAAGCCGAACTCCTTCTGGATTCCTTCTTCAGTTGGATTTCTATGGGAGTCGAACTCCTTCCGGACTCCTCCAGCAATCGAACTTCTACAGAAGTCAAAACTCTTCCGGACTCCTTCAGTTCGGATTTCTACGGAAGCCGAACTCCTTCCGGACTCCATCAGTCGGACTTCTATGGAAGTCGAACTTCTTCTGGACTCCTTCAGTCGGGCTTGTACGGAAGCCAAACTCCTTCTGGACTCCTCCTGTAGTCGGGCTTTTTATGGAGTCGAAACTCCTTTTGGACTCCTCCTTCAGTCGGATTTCTACGGGAGTCGAACTCCTTTCGGACTCCAGCAGTCAGACTTCTACGGGAGTCAAACTCCTTCCGGACTTCTTCAATCGGGCTTCTACGGGAGCCGAACTCCTTGCGAACTTCTTCAGTCGGATTTCTATGGGAGCCGAACTTCTTCTGGATTCCTCCTTCAGTCGGGCTTCTATGGAAGCTGAACTCCTTCCGGATTTCTCCTTCAATCAGACTTCTACGGAAGCCGAACTCCTTCTGGACTCCTCCTTCAGTCGGATTTCTACGGGAGCCGAACTCCTTCTGGATTCCTTCAGCAGTCGGATTCCTACAGGAGCCGAATTTCTTTCGGATTGTTCCTTCAGAGGGATTCCTACAAGCGATCCCACTACTGAACGATTACAATTATCATTTATCAGGACAATTACGATTGTCATTTATCAGGACAATTATGATTGTTATTTATTAGGATAATTATGATTGGCATTTATTAGGATGGTTACAATGGTCATTTATCAGGATAATTACAACAAGCTTCGTCTATAAAAAGCTTTCTTTTTTCTTCTCGAAACTTTGCCGAACTCCTTTCTGAGCACTCCATTTCTGTTGGCCAGAAGAGCTAACTTGACCGTCGGAGGGTCCTACCGGAGTCGCCACCATCAACTCCGAATGGGACTTTGTTTTGCAGGTCACCGCTGGCGACCTCATCTTCCTCGACTCCAGCTCGATCTGGCGTCAACCAAATTCTGCACCAACAGAATTGGTGCTAAAGAAAGGGCTTCTATTCCTTAGATTTCTTTGATCTTAAAGGAGTGCTCAGTAGCGATCTTTCTTCTTTCTCTCTAGAGTTCTTTCCAGAAAAAATGTCTTTCAAGAAAGCTTCAATCCGGTGATCAACGGCCTCTGCAGTCAGATCCCATTCAGATACATTCGTTCCAGCTCTGGTAACTCAAGCTCCACTTGCAGCTATGGTGGATGCGGAGCAGTTCAACCTGCTGGTCCAGCAGGTTTGTGGCCTCACGAAGGCGATGTAGGCCATACATCGGCAGGCCTCGGTACCAGTTCGGTCGGAGCAAGCTTCTTCGGAGCCCCATGGTCTGATCTGGAAATGGCCGACCTTGGCTACCTGGCCTTTGATCTTCGGAAAGGAGAAGCAGAGGATGAAAGACCTATGCTCGGACCACGACTCGGCCTAGGAGGAAGCTTCGCGCCCGTTCCACCAAAAAATCCTAGAGATTAACGATCGTGAAGATCTCCTGGATCAAAAGCTCTTAGAAATGAGTTGACGAATCGAAGTTCTCCGTCCTTTACCGATCTGCTAGCTCGGGCTGAAGGTTACGCCCGAGTTGAAGAGGCCTTCAACGCCAAGGACGATGAAGCCTTTGGTAAGTGGCAAATTAGTGAGCCGGACGGGTCCGTCGAGGAAGAAAAGTCGAGTGAAGCTCGACCGCGCTTCCGAACTCCCTCCGAGTGCAAGCGAGGCCGAACTCCTCGAGCTCATCGTCAAAGAAGTCCCGACAAAAGGGCACAAAGTTCTCCGCCCTTTGCCGATCTGCTAGCTCGGGTTAAAGGTTACGCCCGAGCTGAAGAGGCCTTCAAGGCCAAGGACGATGAAGCCTTTGGTAAGCGGCGAATCGACGAGCTGGATGGACCCGTCGAGGAAGGAAAGCCGAGTGAAGCTCGACCGCGCTCCTGAACTTCCCTCGAGCGCAAGCGAGGCTGAACTCCTCCACGAGCTTGTCGTCAAAGAAGCACCGACGGAAGGATGCGAAGTTTCCTCCAGAAGGTTTCACAAATACACTCCCCTTAATGCTCCACAGACGTCGGCTTGAAGCAAGCTAAAGGCGCTACCACAGCTAGAACCACAAATGAGGGAGGAACAACAAGGAGATCGGCCGCCTTCCGGCATCATCGACGCTATCTCTGGGGGGCTAGTACTTCGGCGAGTCGCCATCTCTCAGTCTCAGAGCCAGGGAAAGCTTGCTCCGAATGAGGAAGGCCCATATGAAATAGAGGAGGTCGTCCGGTTCGGAACTTATCGTCTGAAGGAACTTGGAGGAATAACGCTTCCACGATCTTTGAACTCAGAAAATCTGAGGATGTACTACCAGTAATCTTTCTTCAATAAAACTCAATTTCAGCATTATTGTTTCTTGGTGCAAAAACTATGTGATGACAGGCAAGATACAATCGAAAGTGATCATGTTAGGAACAGGAGGAGAACCTCGTCCTAACGTGAGCAAAGTCGAAGACCTCGTTCACCTTAGATGAGATGGGAAGAAGGTCCCTAACAACGGCCCTTATGTGCCCCCACAGTCCGTTAGGAACAGGAGGAGAACCTCGTCCTAACGCGAGCAAAGTCGAAGATCCGAGCTCCAAAGTCTACAGGAGACAGAATCTCAACATCAACCTCGGTTGGAGATAAGATCTCTCCCAAACGCCCGCATCAACCTCGACCGTAGGAGATAAGATCTCCCCGCGTTTCAACCTCAACGAGTTTAGAGCCCAAAAAAAGACTTCGGCAGTCGCCTTTTTGGTACTCCCTTCGAACTTTGAACTCGAGAGTGGGGGGACTATTGTTGAGGATAAATTTCGCTCCCGTCGAATCCATCCTGGTGCTTAGTCTAATGCAGCTGGTAATCATGGAAGAGCTTCGATCGAAAATTCTCTTCTCAGCGGCTAAACCCCACCTGATCTCCTCCAGCGGTCGAACTCATCCAGTGGTCGAACTCCTCTAGTTGGACTTCAAATTCAATCGAACTTCTCAACGGTCGAGCCCCAGCCGAACTTCCACAGCGGCCAAACTTTCGGATTACTCCTTCAGTTGGGCTTCTACGGGAGCCGAACTCCTTTCGGACTCCTTCGGTCGGATTTCTACAAGAGCCGAACTTCTTCCGGACTCCTCTAGCAGTCGGACTTCTACGGGAGCCGAACTCCTTTCGAATTCCTCCTTTAGTCGGACTTCTACGGGAGCCAAACTCCTTCTGGACTCCTCCTTCAGTCTAGCTTCTACGGAAGCCGAATTCCTTCTGAAACTCTTCCTTCAGTTGGATTTCTACGGAAGCCGAATTCCTCCAGTAGTCGGGGCTTTACGGGAGTCGAACTCCTTCCGAACTCCTTTAGTCGGATTTCTACGGAAGCCGAACTCCTTTCGGACTCCTCCAACAATCGGGCTTCTATGGAAGTCGAACTTCTTCCGAATTTCTCCTTCAGTCGGGTCCTCCTGCAGTCGGGCTTCTACGGGAGCCGAACTCCTTTCGGACTTCTTTAGTTGGGTTTCTATGGGAGCCGAACTCCTTCAGCAATCGGGCATCTATGGGAGCCAAACTCTTTTCGGATTCTTCATTCAGTCGGGCTTCTAAGGAACCGAACTCCTTCTGGACTTCTGTAGTTGGGCTTCTACGGGAGCGAACTCCTTCCGAACTCCTTCAGTCGGGTTTCTACGGGAGTCGAACTTCTTTCGGACTCCTCCAACAGTCGAACTTCTATAGAAGCCGAACTTCTTCCGGATTCCTTCTTCAGTCGGGCTTTTACGGAAGCCGAACTCCTTCTGGACTCCTCCTTCAGTCGGATTTCTATAGGAGCCGAACTCCTTCCGGATTCCTCCAGCAGTCAGATTCCTACAGGAGCCGAACTCCTTCCGGACTGTTCCTTCAAACGGATTCCTACAGGCAATTCCACTACTGAATGGTTACAATTATCATTTATCAGAACAATTACGATTGTCATTTATCAGGACGATTATGATTGGCATTTATCAGGATGGTTACAATGGTCATTTATCAGGAATACAACAAGCTCTGTCTATAAAAAGTTTTCTTTTCCTTTTCGAAATTCTGCTGAATTCCTCTCTGAGCACTCCATTTTTGTTGGTCAGAAAAGCTAACTTGACCGTCGGAGAGTCCTACCGGAGTTGCCACCACCAACTTTGGATGGAATTTTGTTTTGCAGGTCATCGGCAGCGACCTCATCTTCCTCGACTCTAGCTCGATCCGGCGTCAACCAAATTCTGCACCAACGGTGATGTTCCAGCAGGACGTCCCACGGGATATTGGGATAGGGTATCATCCCATGTGTCGGGATAGGGATAGGGCCATCCTGCTAGCATCCCAGCATCCCGATTGGGACTATTGGGACTTCCCTTGTCTTAAGTGTTGGGACAGGATGGGATGATGGTACATTCCATTTCATAAGAAAATAGGGACAGCCCTGTCTTCACCGGATTTAAAATCTTAGTGATGTGGTTAAAATTGCCAATGGGCTGGGCATAGGCTGAGTAAATTGAGATGTTTAATAGGTCTGACCTTAATCTTTAGAATATTAGGCCCATGAGCTGACCCTTTAGCAGCCCTTAATGTGGTTGACAATGTACAAGGCATCGTTATGTCTACATGTAAGCTTGTGATATGATTTAGATATTTTTGTTGTGATGAAAGATCTGTAAGATATTCTCACACCTATGGTTTGCTGTACCATCTGATATGGTGCATACCGTCCTAGTACCATATATCGGTATGCTGTCTTGTACCATATCGATGTTCTATATGCTGTCTCGTATTGTACTGAACCATGTATCGACGCTAGAATAGGATGGTACCGGTACGAGGTCCGATATCGAGATGGCGAACCTTGCTTGCACCTTTATATATATGATGTTGTTAGATATATTTGTAGTAATTTATATCTTAGTTTTAAAAGTTAACTTCCAAGAGTTTTGGATAGTTTAGGCCATTATATGTAGTTTGGAGTCAGGTGGACATGCACCAAATTCATACTTTATATTGATTTAATAACCATGTCTCAAGCTGTTTTTGAGATTGTAGTGTGATATTCTATTATACTGACTACTTGCATATGATAGCATGCATGGATATAAGTCATTTGGGCTTTGTCAGAATTTTAATTAGGAAACCCAAATTTGTCTTCTAATTATTAGACTTTTTATGCTGTTAGATGAGAAAAAAATTTGAATTCTGTAAATGTTGCAATTGTTTCAGAAAATCATAAACTTGTATATTGTAGAGTTGCATGTTGGCAGCCAACTTCACAGAATAATATTCTGAAATATTTACAATTCATTTGTGAAAGCAAGCGCGATATTTCTGATGAACATAGGAATATACAATGCCACCATTTTCTAAACAATACTGGAAGCTCCAGGAGAGTAGCCTTGTAGCTGAATTGACACTTAAATTAAGAAAGTTATTACAGTATAGCACAAACATCCATCTCAGCATGTCAACCATCCATGTCAACTGTCAAGGAACTCAACCATGTCCATAACAGAGTGATAACTTGAAGAGCCTCAAGATGCCAACAACGTTGATCCTAGTTCTCCTTGGATCTCGAAGTGTGTGATCTTGTTTCTGATCTGGAGATTGATGTTTGGCTTTCATGCTCTTAGCATCTTTAAACTTCTAATGTAACAGACCCGCTTTGAAAACTCCTTGGGAAGTTGAATTAGCACCCACAAACTAAGTGCTTGTTTACCTATAGTGTTTTTAAATTATCTGCTTCTTCTCACTCCTACCTGCATCTGTCTGGCTTTTATATTTAGCAACTAAGTTCATTCATCTTGAACTAAACATCTTATTTTCTGCCCTCTCATCATTCCTTAAGGGCCTCCACTCCCTTGGAGCATCGTTAGTAATTTTGTTTTTTTTGGAAATAGATAAATCATGTGTCATGTCAGGTGACTCTTGATGATTGTGAATTACCTTGGTCTTTTGATGCTCTACCTTCTCTTGGTGGTTGGTAGTGTTGTATTTAATTACTTTGTCAGATTACTTTTTACCTTAGTAGCCAAAGTCTTCCATATAGGGTGATGCACCTGCTTCAAAATCTTCCATAATCTCAAACCTGTACGTGCTTCCCAAGCACTTCCTTACTAAAGGTATTTCAAATGTATTCACTTCCTGGCATCTGTCGCTGACTCCCTGTAGTTGCTCTCAATTTTGGCAACTACGCTTTCTAGACATGCTAAGCAACTCTTTCATGCAAATTTCCTAACTACCCAACTTCTTTGAGAACTTTATGCTTTAGTTTGGTTGAAATCTAATCATTGTGCGGTGTTATGCTTTCGTGGCAAATCGTGATCATTTGGTCTTGGATAGAAATGGGACAAAGTGCACCTGGTGTTGTTGTCAATGTTATATATGTAGACTATGATATTATCCTCAGCAGCTGTAACAACCTTAAGAGGTTTGAGAGGTACCTTAAAAAAAAAAATTCCATTCTAGGTGTAGGATCTTTGGCATGGTGTTATTACCATACAACCATATATATATATATATATATATATATATATATATATGCACACACATCTATGTATGCGCGCGCGTGCGCGAATTCATATGAGCGAGCTAGGTTAAAGAAGGGGATTATCCTGTAAATGGTCAAGTGTTAGAATTTTCTAATGAATTTGTTTGCTTGATGCCCATTTAATGCATGCACATCTGGGTCCAAATACCTAGGTTGCTGGTGGATCAGCAAGATTTGCTTGATGATCAGAGACCAGATTGTTATATTTCTTTCCTATTGAGCTAGCCAGGATGAAGAAGGTTTATTCAGTCCATAGCGAAGTTTTAGAACTTTTGAAGAAAATGTTTGTTTGATGCTCATTTAGTGACAGAAATATGGGTCCAAATACCTAGGTGGTGATGGATATAAGGCATTATTGGCAGGTTCACTGTAGAAAACCAGTAAAAAATGAAGGCATGTGCATGTGGCTGAATGTGAACATGTATGTGGAAGGTCTTATTTTTAATGCTTCACTTGAGATATGTGTTGAAATCAGTTTGCCATTCATTCAGACTGCAAGAAACTTCATGGTTCATGTATGGGTAAGGCTCATTTATGTAGATTGTTGTTTCGTCAAATAGGTGGAAATCTGACATTATTTGTCATGAGAAACTAGTTTGCTAGCTGACATCTTGACCAAATGTTTTGGGTAATCTCAGTTGTACTCTTATGTTAACCTGATTAGGAATTAATAATGTGCTTGACTTGAGGGGAGGGTTGCACCCCCCCCTCCCTTGTTTTGTGGATAAACTTGCACTTGTGACCTTTATTTGCGAAGTAGTCACTAGCCATGGCTTTTTCATGGGTTAACACATTATATGTGGGTATAGGAGTTACTGTGACACTTACCATAGAGATTCTCTATAATCATAAAGCTGATTGGGCACCAAACATATTGGAAGCACTGATTTGACAGCTTATTTTCTGAGTCTTGGGTCTTCTCTTTGCTATCATCTGAATCTTCTGCTTTCTCCTTGCCATGTTTGTTTGATGATTTGTTGAATCTTTTTCTTGCAATGAACGTGGACAACTTGAAAGATCCGAAGAGGAGTTACATTAGAGAAAGGCAATACAATAGAGAAAGCTTAGGAGCACTCTCTGCTTTTAACCATCCCATCAGCTTCCTAAGTTCTCTCTGCCTCTTCTTTTCATATAATCAGGGTATCGGAGGAACCATTTGCAAGTAGCTGATCCCAACAATCCTTGTATCCTGTGTTGTATAAGCATGAAGCTTATCGTGAATAATTTGTTTGGCAATTATGATCCGTCTGTTTTAATATTAGGTACAAATGTGAACTTGAAACTGTGTTGTATGCTTGTTTGAATTTGGAGCTAATTATGAATAGTTTCTAACTTTCACTGAAACTTGTGTCTCTATTTGCTGCAAGTGGCACTTGGCAGTATTTGTTTGAGATTGTGATCGTTTAGTTGTGGCTCTAATTTCTTAAATGGCAACAAGTGCCATATGGTATGAAATTTGGGAAAGCCACGAATTCGTAAAATGATGCTGGCAAGACCATTCAATAGAGGAAAACATTTCTTTGAAAATCAAATCAAATAAACGTAAGATTTTTTTTTGCTCTGTTTTTTGGTATATGAGAATGCAAGTGTAAGCTATGGGCCTGTGAACATTTCAAATGCTTCATGTACTGTATCTAATATTACCACCAGAGTCACAAGATAATATTCATAATGCTATGGGAAGTTCCACTTTCACCAAAGTATGTAAAGAAACATTACATAATTACTTTGATAGCTTAAACACAAAAAACGATGCCTCATTAGTTTGGATCTATTAGATTTGTTACTATGGAGTGGTAAATAGGCTTCAATGACAAATTTTGTGTTTCCATTTTCAGGTATCATTCATTCTTTGCTTCTAATAAATCTAGAAAGTTGCAATTTCTTATTTTGATACCCTTTTGTATGTCCATTGTCAGATCTAATTACCAGACTAAATATAATATGTGCTAGAGTGCTGGTGAACCTTTTTTACTGATTTAGATATTCTACTATTTTTTTCATTCTTGTAATACAAAGAACTGTCTTTATTTCATAATTTGTTTTGTGTTCTTTTTGTTGCTTTCTAGTTAGCTTTTTCCTTTCACAATTATTTTATTTCTGAAAGGTGGTTTTTTAACTTGTCATATTTCGTAGAACTCTTTTGATCTGTTTGAGGAAACTATGATGTTGGAGAAAGATGGTGACATGCACCGAAGAAGTGCTAACGAAAAAGAGGTATGCATCTTATTTCTCCTTTTGGCAAGGAGATTTTTACAACATTATTATGTTATTTCCTTCTTGCATGATAGAATCTACTGTCATGCAATAGTATGTTGTGGAAAATTCTGAATGATGATGTCAACAGGCCTTAAAAACGTCTTGCAAACATGATTGGAGATAATGTAGGCAATGGATGTGGAATATACATTATTTTCATGTCCAGTGGGTCTATCTAATTGCATAATTTTTTTGTTTAGTTATGACCAATTTCTTAATGCCCTTTTTATCATTTTTTTAATATAATTAATATTATAGTCATGTTAATCTTCTAACGAAGATGAAGCAGGCTGACTTTCCTTGTCATGAACGTTAGTGTCAATTTTGGATGATGTCAATTTGTTTATAAATTCTTTCTTCTTGCAATCAATAGTATTATTTATGGCATTTTCTTACATTATTTTCTGTATGAAAAAAATTATAATGCAGATCTAACTTTCTTTGTACTGAATCTTATTTTTTATTCAGACCCCTGGATCTGGTACTGTAGACCTACGCCATTTTGTATTTTATGCTTTTGCTGGTCGGTCTGGCACTCCACGGTGGCAGAGAAAGAATGAAGTAAGCTCATTTTCTATCCATATCCACTCCTTTTTTTAAAGGACCTCCAGAATATAAAACAAGTCATCACAAAAGTCATCAATTATGTTAACTTGCCGAAACCAATAAAAGGTGTTTGTTGTTTTTCATCCATGCATTTTCTTTAGTTATCATATCATGTAGGTTTTATCGAGCATGTTAACAATTGATAAGGTAGCATGGCTCAATCCATACCCAAGTTACTAAATTATCGATGCTTGACTTGGAGATAATGTTCCTTGTATTGATGCCTTGCTTTATGCATCCTAGTTTCTTTTTTTGCTGATTACTGATGTCTTAGAAGTAGCAAAGCGTTCTTTATTTGCAACATTCAATATGATGTTTTTTAGTCTTTTTTTTTTTAACAAACAAATTTCACTATGTTTGACTCTCTACTAATTTCATACTGTTTATCATTATAGAATATCCAGGTGCAACCCTCGGATGCAGCACAATTGATTCCACAACATAATTACAAGCTTGATGTTCATGCTATGAATGCTCGTCATCCTGGGGAGGTATGATTTTGCATGTTGGAAAATCATCCAGCAAATAGCGGTTTGTTTTAAACACATGGTAAATTCATCTGTATCATGTAAGCATTTAGTTGATAAAGTGAGATTTATTTTGGTCTGTATCCTTGTATGAGTTGGTATGGGTGCTGCACCTGAATGACATGCACATTCTTGCGAGCACAGGGGCATGCAGTTGCTGAATCCATGGAAGTGTATGAATCTGCAAAATCACTTTTTACTCTAAAATATCATATACTGAGCATGAGTTAAGATGTAAAGACGGCAATAATTTTAGATAACTTTCAGGCCTTGGTTTTGCACCTGGAATATTCATTTGTTTTTTGGCTGTCCATATTCATCAGACTATGGTTCATGCTTTACTTTCATGGCTGAAGTTTATATTTGTTATTTTACTACTTTATGCATTTGATTATGAATTTAATCCTGTCTCCAGTGAATTAGTAGGTAGCTTACATAGCTGTAAAAAAAATTTTGGTCGCCCACCTGGCTACTAGTAGCTCAAATATGTACAAAATAAGCTTAGTGTGTTTATGTTGATTTGCAGTTTGAATGTAGAGAATTTAGAGAATCAATTCTTGGAGTCATGCCGCATCATTGGGTAATAACAAACTCCTTTTATCTCGTAGTTTCTTAAGGGAAGAAAAGTATCAGCTCATTCTGCAATGATCTTGTCATCAGGATAGGCGGGAAGATACTTCTTTACAATTGGCACACTTCAAAAGGCATAAAAGGAAAATATTGAAGAAAATGCCTGGGAAAGTTACTACAAGTCCTTTCCATAAACCTGTCGAACATAATCCACCTGGGAAGGATTCATCTAATAAAATTGCAAATGTGATTGGCAAAGCTGCAGATTATGCTGGCTCAGCAAAAGCCAAGAAGGTACAACTTATGGTTAAGTTTATGTATGTGTGTGCGTGTGTGCGTGTGTGTGTAGGGTAAATTACCCAAACCCCCCTGTGTTTAGGTGTAAATTACACTTACACCTAGAAGTTTGAAAAATATACCGTTATATCCTTAAGGTTTATTTTTAACCTACAACAAACCCCCCTCTGCATGGGTTAAAGTGTAGGTTAAAAATAAACCTCAAGGATATAACAGTATATTTTTTAAACTTCTGGGTGTAAGTGTAATTTACACGTAAACTTAGAAGGGTTTTTGTAATTTACCCATATATATATAATTTGTCCAAAACCAAATTATCTGACCTTTGTTGAAGGTTGATAGACATCTGAGCTAGGAGGTAATGTTTCTCTTTAATACTTTATGATTACTTTTCGTCTGAGTGCCTTTTTCCTGTTGCATGATTGGAAAAAGAATGATGGTTTCTAGATTGTTATTCAATGTTTCATTTTGGTCTTTAAGCAAAATGATGTCAGGGTACCAATAACATTTTAATTTATACATCTTGTTATCAACAGGGTTTAGATTGTGTGACTATGGATGCCATCAACCATTGGGCCAATGCTTAGTGGCAAAATAAGAGAACCAAAGAGTGTTTCTTGCTGCTTAACCTATTTTGAAGGGGGAAAGGACAGAACCCTTATTAAGGGGTCTTTGGGCATCTTTTTAGTATATCTTATGCCAAAGTTGAGATACAATTAATACAAATATCTTTGGAACTTCATTCTCTGCTTGCATTTGGACAAATCCATCATTACTAAGCTTCTTGTAACATATCCAAAGAGCATGATAAGTGAAATGAAAATGAATAAGGTTGGCTGGTGTGACTCATCATTATGCAAGTTCTCAAGGCCAAATATATTTTTTGGTATGGAAAACAACTTTCCTATACAAAAATGGAAAATATTATAGCGATCGTCTCTTAGAATGGTTCCATGTGTTTGTTTTCTAGTGTCGTAATTCTCTGTTATGATATGGTTTGAATCACTGTGCTTATGCTATAAATGCGGCATGTTGACTTTTGAAGCTCTTAGGCCAGCAAGCTGGTACCTTTGTCCCCAAGTGAGGGGTCTCAAATTTAAACTTGAGTGCTGGTAACTACCATCTCTCTCTCTCTCTCTCAAAAAAAAAAAAAAAAAAAAAAAAAAAAAAGAAAAGAAAAAAAAACTAACTTTAGGTGTTTGACAAACTGGGCTATGGCTCAATGGTTGCACCAGAGGATGTTTTCCATTTGTGATGTTTCCCCAGTTGTTTGGTGCATGGATGTTGTAAACCATTCCTTCATGGCACCGTTGTCATAGGTGGCCACCTAAGCACCTAGAGAGTCCTGCTTAGGCTTTTGGCGCTTTCCCACCTACCAGGCAAGGCAGCCATCCAAGTGCCTAATTTCAGCACCTAGGCGGGAGCCTAGCCACCTTTTGACTGCTTTTCTACAAGGCAGGCGCCTGTTTATGGTATTTTATCACTTGGAATTCTGGCCATGTTTCTTCATAAATATTTATGACCTAGTAGTTTGGGTATATTTAACATATATGCTGTTTTATTCAGGCGAATTCATTGAATCAGATATATATTTTCTGATTATTTCATTATACAAGGCCATAATATAGTTTTTCTTAATTTTTGGGGATTTATTTTTGTAACTCCAAATGCTTGCCTGGCTGCTTAATTGGCCTGCCTTGGCATTTCAAGGGGGTGTTTTAACTTTTAACAACCTCGCAGTGTGGTTGTTGGTGCTGCACTCACCTTTATTTTTTACAAAAAAAAAGAAGAAGATGTTGAAAGAAACTAAATGATTGTTGTGTTGATTTAATTTGCAGATTTCCTGATGTTGTGCGATGGCTGGAATACTTTCTAAATGATCAACTTTAGATAATCACATATACATAGATTTGAGTCATTTGACCACTTAAAGGTTACTCAATTGGTAAGCGAAGTGGAAGAAATGATTGATTTGGTGTTTAGACAGAAACAAAGAAGTAAGGACAAACTGGGAAAACAAGAGTTGTTATGTGAAGCTCTTCTTTCCTGTCGTTGTCAATCTTCATCTAAATGTCTACCATGGGTGGATCCATCTGCAATAGAGTTTAATCTTAAGTGAAAATATTGTGGTACATTGTTATTATGGGATGATTGACTATTACCATGGGGATAAACTGTGCATCTATTACAGGAAAATCATCCCAGTGAACATAAATTGGTTGGATTACAAAAAGGTGATCAATGAAGCTATTCAAGTGCCCTAGGGTAGGTAAAAAGTGTTAGCTTTGGCAGTGACAAAGGCAGAAGCCAAGAGGTGTTGAAATTAGGGTTGGAGGTTTGCAACTAGTAGGCCTGTTGATTGATCTGAGCAGCTTGAGCTTGGGTTGAGCATATCTCGAGATAAGCTCAAATCAAGCTGAATTTAAATATAATTGAGCCCAAGCTTGAATCTGGGTCATAGTTTCAAAATTAATTTCAAGCCAAGATTGAAAATAACCTGGCTCGATAAGGCTTGAGAACTGATAATGCGTCTTATGATATATAGATATATATGAGCAAGGACTGGTTCTAATCCAACAACTGACCCTGCAATCAATCATTGAATGAAGCTTAAACCAAGCTTGAAGTGAGGTTGAGTCAAGCTTGAAGCTTGAATTAAGCTTGAACCAAGTTTGAATCAAGCTAGAACCAAACTTAATTCAAACTTGATACATGCTTTAATTGATTTCAATTTGATAAATGTTATCCAGCCGCTCAAAATAGGCTTGAGTTCGGCTCAGTTTGAAATTAGGCTCGAATTTGGACCAATCAAATAACAAACAATTCAAGTTTTGATTTCTATTTTCAAGCTTAAGCTTGACCAGACCAAGCTTGATCAGGTACACTCATAGTAACTAGGAGGAATGTAAGCAGGCAGAGCTATCTTTAAATTAATGGATGGTTCTGTGATAATCATTATGGAGGAGGACAAGTTCTTTTGACTTATGGGAGCTTAAGAGTCAGTAAGTGTGGATTACAAGTAGGTTAGATTTGTATCCATGGTGCTTAGAATTAATTGATGCATTTTCGCTTGGATACAGAGAGGAAATGATGTACGCTGGTTGTTAATGATGGATGGGAGCACTAACAAATTCTCTGCTGTCTGATCTGATTAGATGTTAAATTTTGCTGAATTGCTGTAAGCCAAGAAAAGATGACCTCAAGATTGGATTCGCCAGAAGAGTCTCAAGGTTTATCCACAGATTTCTGAAATATGCAGTTATTACCAGTTGACCTAGTATAAACAGCTACAGTACAAGGAGATACTTCACAACAGAAGGAATAAACAGAGTATGGCTCATCACGTCAGATTGTCATCTTGGCCATAGATGTATTTCAGTTGCTTCTTTGAAACCTTGACAAAACATTTACTCTCCTATCCTTCCTGATTAGACATGGGCAACGGGCCGGGCCGCCCATTGCATGGCCTTATAATTTGTCAACAGGGTCTGAATCTGATCAGGAAACTAGAGGGTTTGAATTGTGGCCCGGTGGATCTGTATCAGGAAACTACAGTGTCTGTGCTTGGCCTTATAATTTGTCAACAGGGTCTGAATCTGATCAAGTAGATCAGGTCTAAGTAAGAAGTTTCTGATTTTAAGATCTTTCTGATTCATGGACTCACATGCAATGTAGTATATGCAATTGGTAAAAAATAATTTTCAATGTCTCAGGCATAAGCATACACAGTTGCTTCTGATAGTTAAATGAGTTCAGGCTGATCTCAAGTCCTATGAGTTGTAAGTGGATTAGTGTTATTCGGCAATTATCCACTTTGAGGATTTGTAGCATTTAGGAGATATACTCGTGGTAGTTTTTTTTTTTTTTTTTTTTGTTTAGCTCCTTGTACATGTGCTTGTTAAGCATCTGATTTGCTTATGCATATTTTGGAATTATTCACTCTGTTTTCATAAATTGATTTTATCATCTGCTATGTTGGCTTGAAAAATAGATACTTTGTGTTACTCTTTTGGAATATGAGCTTTAAAACTCTTGTATGATACGAACTACTTTTTAATATTAATAATATATTGTTCTCCATTATTTGCCTTTTGGATTTATATGTTATTGAATTGCTCTGTGGGATCCTATTTTTATTCTTGAACTAGTATTAGTTTTTTTGAAATACATATCTTGTCTAATGGCTTCACATTTTGGTGGGTCCTTAGACAAGAGTACTTTTATAAATTCTTTGATTGATATGGAATTTGTGCCAGCTTTAATGATATTGCATTTGCAACTAAATGGATGGATCCTTTTACTCTGCAAGCTGTTCTTTTGTCCTCCTCTCGAACTACTTGTGGAATGTAATTGCTGGGCTGGCAACCTACTCCTAACTTGCTTGATATATGTATACAGAGGTCACTTTACATCCCTACTATAACAAATCATACTCAAGTTTGGTGGGTTCCAAATGTAGTCGTTGCACATCAGAAGGAAGGAATAGAGGTTGTTCATCTGGCATCCGGCCGCACTATTTGCAAGGTATACCAAAATCTGGCTGTTTGATTATATTTTATATTTCCACCATTTGGAAGGTATGCCAAAATCTTTTTGTTTGATTATGTTTTCATATTTTCATAAATGGTCATGTGGAATTAATGTTAATTGTTTTCAAAATCAGGATTTTGATCTTTGGTTTCCTTTTCTTTTTCTTATACATTGGTTCTAGTGATGCTGAAGGATGGGATAATGCTGCAGTTCTCATTAGAGAAAAAATATTTGATAAACTAAAGTATGTGGTTGAGTGTTTAAATAAAAAGAAAATTGTTGTGCTGATGAATCCCGGTTCTAAGCTCTATAAGGAAAGCATTTAAAAAAGTAGTTTAAGTACTTCTAACATAGCTTCTCAAATACAAGCAAATTATATATGCTTTCAGCTAAACTTATTTAGAGATGTCAGAGAGCATGTGTGAGGACCTGTCAGGCATGCGTTGAATCCCACATCAGTTGTACATTGAGGTCTAAGTTGCATAATTAAGGCCAAGGACATACCTTTGGGTTAGCCTCTTTAGGGAAAACCTACGTTGTTTTAAATGATTTTAGAGCTAACCAAGACCTCGACTCATATGTGATAGGGGATATTGCAACATGGATTCTTTTGGGGTTAACCATGAGCCGATCATGGTGTTTGTGATTGGACCGTTCTCTTATAAGTCATGCTAGGGCTTAAACTACGGGGAATGTCTATCTTGGGTATATAAACAGGGCCAAGGACTTCAAATAATACTTTTTGGCTAGCATTTTCAGTGTGTGTGGCAGGCGATATTGCAACAAGGAACATTTTGAGGGTGATTATGAGATCATGGTGTTTGTGATTAGTCCCTTTTCTTGGAAGTCATTCTAGGGCTTAAACTAGGAGGAGTGTCTGCCTTGGGTACATGAGCAGGGCCAAGGACTCCAAATAATACCTTTTTGGCTGGCTTTTTCAGTGAAGGTCCTGAGTCCTCATAGCATGGCTGTCATGGTGGTTGTAGGCAGGAGAGTAAATTAGATGGTTATAGCATTGTGTTGTGTCTGCTTTCCTAGTTAACAAGGAGAATCGGGAGAAAATGGATGGAAAGTGATGATAGATCAAGGGGTTTTTAATAATTATAGAAGACAATTTAGGGGATGTAGAAGTGATGCTGCAGAGCTTTGGAAAAGCAAAGCTCTGAATGGAGGTTGATCCTTGTTTTATGGTACTAGGCACATGGTGGCTTGCCTATATGAGGGTCCAACCACACCACCGCACCCCCCCCCCCCACCACACCCCCAAACCCCACCACCCAAACCCTTTTTTTTTTTTTTTTTGGCTTTTTAGAAAAGGCTATATGAGGATCTTTATGGCAAATAGGATGATAATTGTGTAATATAGCTTGATCAGTGAAGGATATGCATCACTTTTCTCTTTCTAGTTTTGCTCATACGAAAACATGTCATTAGTTCATGCTAGATAATCCTCAAGAGACCCAATATATGTATTTTTAAAATCAAAACTGAATTAAAAAGGGAGCGAGGAGAGGAATTTAGAGAATTTCTAGCATTGAAAATAACAGGAAATCAAGCACATGGTTGATGACTTTTCACATGATTTTGGAATAGGAGGTCTATGAGAACTTATGAACAAGAATCAAGGTTTCATTTGTTGTTCTTATCCTAAATTTGGATGAGAAGAAGATTGATTCAAATGAAACAATGGAAGCTACACATAGGGGAATAATAATTCAAATTCTTTCTGAGTAGTTATTATACAATTATTACTTTGAACAGCATGCATGCATGGTATGTTGAACTTCTTGTATAAAAGTATGACCAATCACTTGTGCTATTCATTTATCTACTAAAACTCTTGATCAAAAATATCCTGAAACTACTTCTAAGTTAACCAGATCTTTGATTTTTGTTTTCACCAAACAAGGTGGAATATCTGATTACGATGCCTTCTTATGATAGAAGATTGACCTGGTTATTGTGATTTTTTGTGCTGTTCAATTTTATATGTTTGAAATAGCATGAAATGAAAACTAGTATCTATTATCATGGCCAACAGACCATAACTAGAACTCCGATAGCCCTCTACTAGTAGTTCATTCAAGGGATCATGGTCAACAACCCCAACTCCATCCATTTGGAGACTACTGTGATTGTCTTATGTCATTGATTCATGTCAAAAACTACATCCTTGTCGATACTAACAATTATGTATCATTTATCATTACCAAGCATGCAGAGTCGGCAAGTTCTTCTTCCCTTAATTTCTAGATTTCCCTCTCAAAACCTTTTCTCTCTTCGTATTGGGGCCACTCTTGTCTTGGGCATCTCCATATAATTTTTACATGGTGTAGCTTTAATGCTTCTGCATATCTACATTTTTTTTCCAATTTCATCTTTGTAACTTTCGTATTATATACTTGTCTCTTCATTATTGCTCAATATCTAACCAAAGCATGCACTCTTATTTGTTATCATTATTCGTTCTCTTTAGTTTCACCATTATGTGACAATCATACAACATTCCTTAGCATATACCAAATCCTATTTCTTCTTTAATATGCATGTAGCAAAATATATTCATCGCATCAAGTCAATGAAGCAAAATATATGTATGTATGTAGCAAAATATATTCATCGCATCAATGAAGCAAAATATATTCATTGCATCAAAGTCAATGAAGCAAAATATATGTATGTATGTTCCTTCATTTGTATATTCATTTGTATATCAAGTCAATGAAGCAAAATATATCATCGCATCAAGTCAATGAAGCAAAATATATGTATATATGTATGTATGTTCCTTCATTTGTATATCAAGTCAATGAAGCAAAATATATTCATCACATTCTTCATTTGTATATCAAGTCAATGAAGCAAAATATATTCATCGCATCAAGTCAATGAAGTAAAATATAACATGGTTCACTTTACCAACTCGTACCACTGGGTGCTGAGCATACCTATTATACTGATGAGGTAGCGGCTGAATTGGTCTGTACTGGGTGCAACGAACTGCTCTGCCCGGTTACTGTTGTACCAACCTGCATTGCTTAGTTTCAGGCAGCATTGCGGTGAGGCATTCAAAACAACATGAGCTGTTAATGAAATTACATGTTTAGTCTGGTTTTATTTGTAATTGTTAATAATCACATTCAAAATGTGGTTATTACTTCTTATATATGTTGTTAAGTGTTGCAAGAAGGGTAAACTTATTTTTCATTATATCTGTGATAATTTAAAAGTTTCTGTATGCTGGTATAATTGAAATTAACTTGTGGTTTTTTATTAAAATAATGGAACTTTTTTTTTTAAAGATATTTACTTAGATAAGCATCACAGTAGCGATAGTGCATGCTTTTTATTTTGGACCAGGTAGTCGTAGACTTTCTGTAATATGCTAGTATCATCACATCATTTAGACCTGATCGAAATTTTATTTCCTGTATCTATTGTCAGCTTCATCTACTAGAAGGTGGCCTTCATGCTGATATTAATGGAGATGGCGTTTTAGATCATGTTCAGGTTCACCCATCTTCCTTAGTTGTTATTCTTTGTGATTATGTGTAGAATGTTATACCTTTGCTGGTAATAATATTGTGAAACTCCACTTCTGAGCAGCGATGCATCTATGGTTAACCATAGTTGGTTAAATTGGTTGAACGGTTGAAGACAGTTCAGAGTTTCAGATACTGCAACTCAAGGATTTTAATATTTTACTTATTTTCTGTATTTTGCTTGACCAAATTCCCATTTCCAGTTCTACATGAAGCTAGTAGATAGGAGCAAAACCAACCAGAGTGGGTGTTCAAAGTAGTGTCCATTATCAATGTCGAATGCTTGGAACACCTTAAACATATGCCTTATGTCATGAGTCTGCAGGCACATGCATAGACAAACACGCTACTGCATAGACATATGTGATGCATGTGGGGTTGAGATGATATATTAAATTTTTATAAATGAAATTTGTAGATATCAATCATCATTTGTGGTGAATATCATTGATATATTAAAGGGTATGGAAATGATATCAAAATTTTTTGAAACAAATTTAGCTTTTTATCGAAAGAATTATTGTTGTACCTATGCATACAAGATCATAAATAATCAGAAAAAATAGTTCACTGAAATAATATGATAATATTAGCGGAAACAATTGTCCTTCTATGTATTACTTTCTAAAAATGATAGATATTATATATTTCTAAAATATTATAACGTTCCATGTGAATCCACTAATTTTTGGTCTTGGATGGGCCTAGGGGGATTAGGTTGGATTGTCCTTGTTCCAATTGATTTCAACTTGGCCTTGTCAGACTAGGTCAGACAAGATTGGAATATCTCTAATTAGGCTGGCCTGGTATGGATAATTGCCCTGGGTAAATCAAGCTAGGTCAACTTGATGCAGAGTAGCCTAGATTATTCTAGTGTTGCCCAGGCCAATCAAGATTAAGTTGGACCATCTTGGAATTGCTTGAGCTAATCCAACTTAGTATGGGTCGGGCAGCACAGACGTAGCTGCACAGGATCTCTACTCGTGTATTGAAATGGGCCTGACATTTGTTGATTATGTTGTGAATTGATGGGAGCCTAAGCTTATCCATCATCTTCTTTCTTTTTGCCATAATGAAGAAGGGAAAACCTAACTTATAATCACACCCTTTCTTGAGGTAACTACAACCCATGTCTCCAATCTATCACCTTTAGGGCCTGTCTGGGAAAATCCCAAGAGATCCGCTGGATGGGCCAAAGAGAGTGTGGAGGGTGAATGGAAGGAGAGAGGGAGATGGAGGGTGCAGGGTGTCATGGGGCCAGATCCCTCAGGATTTATTTATTTATTTTTTTAAAAAGGATAGCGAACGCTTTCCTTTGTTCTCTCTCGTGGCCCATCTGCCTGGTCTCTTAGAATTTTCCCAAACAGTCCCTTATCAGAGTTTGATTAATGCTAGCTGCCTGTTCAGAGACATGGCAACTGGTGACAAACTATCGAGAGAGAGCAGATGTTCATAATTGCATATTTGCATTAAAAATGTTTCTGAATGATCTCTTTCTCCTTTCTTGTCCATGTTGCAACAGTGTAGAGGGAAGGAGAATTAGGTGTTTGGGTTTCTTACTAGCAATTCAATATATTGGATCTATTCATAGAGACATGGATTTCATGAAGGATTTAATGAACTAAGAGGTGGAGAGAGAGAGAGAGAGAGAGAGAGAGAGAGAGAGAGAGAGAGAGAGAATGCATGGAGGAGAAAGAATCTTGTGAGTAGTTTACGAGTTGAGTCAGTCCATGATTTGCAATTTGCATTGTTCTGTGTACATACATCATACATACATACACACATACATTAGTTGATAAAATGTGGTGCAATTAGAGCCTACTTCCTGTTTGCTGGAGCCTTGATGCCACCTGCCTGCCTGCTACTTGCCTGATTGCATGTGAATCAGGATATCTGAAGCCCAGGCCCCTCCAAGCACACATACATAGAGATAAAGGAGACCTTTGCGTTTAGAGTATTCATGATGGTCATTTGTTTGGAGGATGAATGGTAGAAAGGCTTCAAAGATTTAAGGAATGCTATTTGTGATAGAAAGATGAATATCAACACAAATAAGAAATAGTCAAGTTGCTGCAAAATCAAAAGAGTATGAATAATAGGTGAAAGCAAATCAAAGACCACCTTGCAAGCATATCCAATTGCAGTGACATCGTTTGGGAAAGGTGTAGCTTTGAAACTGACATGAGAAGTGATGTTTTTTGAAATAACGTTCAATGGAACAAAGTAGTGAAACTGTCGTTAGACTCCATTGAGATGCTAAAGAGATGTTGCTGCTGCAGTTGTGTAAGAGATTTTTATGATAGAAATCTGGATTTGACGTCGCTCACTTCCCAAAATTTAGACCTCCCAGATAACAGGATCTACTTTCTGATGAGTATCATGGCAAGGATAAGCTGAATTTGGCTAGTCTTGGTAAAATGGTGCGAATTATAGTGCATTATTTGTCCTCCTGAGCAGATTGAACTGGTCGTGGAGTTTCTCACAGATGAGTGGATTGTTGGTCCCTAAAGCTTTGGCAGTGGTCTCAGGACCAAGATTGTAGGCTTTGATAACTTGGTGTTTGGAAAGCAAGTGTTGAGAGAGGAGGTATATTAATCTTTTTATGCTATGCTGCCAAAAATAAACATATGATACTTCGATGAGGTGTGCATGTCACCACATATGCAATGTATATTCAAAGAATGTACAAATTCATGTAAAGATGAAGAATTCATTTATGGACAACAAATAGGACTTATTATGTTGCAATCTCAACCTTCTTTAGAAACGCTTATATGACTAAATTTTATTTTTCTTTGACATTTTTCCCCTTTCTTCAATAAAGTTTTAGAAATCTTTTCCTTGTATGATTGCTCATAGGAGTGCTTAGCAAATGAGGATTCCTACATCTGGGACTCAATTGTTAGGGCAAGGGTCAGTGGTTATCGTTATCTGTTCCTCTTATGATAACGTGTATTACCTTTAGCCTTGCCATCCAGTGAAGGAACTTGCTACTTCAATTTGATTTATTAAGCAGTTTTTGCAGGAGCATGATACTCAGTAATTGTGTCCTGATTACAGGTTGTTGGTGGAAATGGAGCTGAGCAGACTGTTGTAAGTGGTTCTATGGAAGTGTTGAAACCTTGTTGGGCAGTTGCTACATCCGGTGTGCCTGTACGAGAGCAACTCTTCAATGCTTCTATCTGTCATCATCATCATTTCAATATATTCCAGCATGGAGACTTCGCAAGAAGCTTTGGTAGGACTGCTGATACAGGTAGTTTAGAGGTAGCAACACCTATACTAGTACGCAGAGATGATGGGCATAAGCATCGGAAAGGAAGCCATGGTGATGTTGTCTTTCTGACAAATCGAGGAGAGGTTTGTATCTAGTGGTTTCTGACAAATAATGCACTATAATTTATCTAGCAGATAAATTAGAGCTAAAATGAAGCTAGGCATGATTACCAATTTTTGCATAAGAAAACTCTCTAGTGGTTGCATATCTGGTTATTGACTCAAAAAAAATAGCTACAATTACCCTATGCATTAAATGGCTCACCGCCTTTTTTCCCCCATAATTTGTAGGTCACCTCTTACTCTCCAGGCTTGCATGGTCATGATGCCACGTGGAGATGGCAACTCTCAACTGGTGCAACTTGGTCCAATCTTCCATCTCCATCTGGAATGACGGAAAATGTGGTGGTTCCCACTCTGAAGGCTTTCTCTCTGCTAGCGCATGATGATAAAGAGGTCATAATTGCAGCTGGTGATCAAGAGGCTGTAGTGATATCTCCAGGAGGCAGCATACTGACTTCAATAGAGTTGCCTGGGCCTCCTACTCATGTGCTGGCCTTAGAGGATTTTTCTGGTGATGGTCTGACTGATGTTATTCTCGTAACTTCCGGGGGAGTTTATGGTTTCGTACAGTCTAGGCAGCCTGGAGCCCTGTTTTTTAGCACCCTCGTTGGTTGCCTGATAGTTATCATGGGAGTCCTGTTTGTTTCCCAGCACCTTAACTCCATTAACAAGGGCAAACCTAGAGGCTCCCACTGATTATAGCCCTATTGTCTCCTCACATTGAACGTACCCGTTACTGTGTTCCCCTGGCTTGGAAACCAACAGAGCTAGACAAAACGAGAGCAACACGACGTAGATATCTGTTAGATGTAGTGAATCAAACAATCGGGTTAAACAATCACCTTACCTTGAGATTTAATCCTCGTTGGATTATATTGTTCCAGGGAAAATTGGTGACACTGTTTATATGTTTAAGAGAACTCAACTTTTGCCTGCTTTTTCTGCATTTTGCCACAAAATAGTTACCGTGGGGCTGCTCGTTATCATGATCTCGTGTATTTGCGTCATCCATGTCTTGTATGTGCTGTCAATGATCTTTTGGTACTGTAATTCTCACAACAGTTTGTTACAATTCTTAAATACAAAAATAGGAGCAACCAACATTTGCACCTGAAAGCCACTTGATTGTTTATTTAGTGGGAGACCACTACTGCAAAATGCTGGTGAATGAAGATTCGGCAAAGATCAGGTGTGGACCATCTGGGTCATTTTCTACCACTTTTGGGCTATATAAAACTGGTGAGCTGCAGTCCTTTGATTGTCGTTTATCTCAATTTGTCGTGTGAATGACCGGGCATAAATCATCATCCACTGCTCGGTGTTGCATGATGAGCAGGGAACCTCAAAATTAGAAATGAAGCCCTTGTGAAAGTGATCTCTCGTCCTCTGTTATTTACTGGCAAATCATATAAAAGTCCAAAGCCTTAGGGATAAGCGTCCTGATAAACATCTCATGGGCATAAGATTGTAGAATAATGGCGTACGCTGGATTTTCTCAAATTCAAGCTGATGTGAGCTTGTGACTGCTTCCTGTGACGGAAGGATTGGGTGGGAAAAAACAGGAAAATTTTTCCTTGTTTCTCCTTTCTACCCGGAGGCGACGGTTCCAGCATTAGAAGCAGGACAAAATTCTTGAATTTTCTTCATATTTGGGTCCTTTAACGAATCTTCTTGGCTATGCTTCTGTAGATTTGATTCAATTCTTTCTTGAATGCTAGAAGGTTCTTTCTCCTCTTGAACACTTTTTTGGCCCCATCCGTCTTTTCTCAATTATCCTGCACGTCCCCCTCGAGTCTTATCTTTTATTTCTTCATAGAACTTGAGAATTGTTAACGATCAGAACAAAAAAGAACATGAGAATTCTTATTTTGCAAGACTTGCTCAATTATTTCTTATTTATTCTCCGTTGAGTCTTCACCTGTCGGTCGTGATGAGCCTGAATTAGTAAGTTAGAAACAGGGAATCTTTGGAATTATTTTTCTTTAGTAGTTACAACAATGTGTAATCAACCTTATGATCAAGTAATTTTATCGTCTTTGTCCATCATGATAATTTCTATATTTTCATGTATACTTCTTTCTCACTGCACGCTTGATAAGTTTGAAGAACTGTCTACTATTTAAGGATCTTCCATTCATATCTAGAGGTGATTTGGTCCTAAATTTTTTGTCAAAGAGTTTCCATCCAACCTCTGATGGATTAAACTACGGGTGCAAATTTATGTTTCCTCCATGAATTTCTAAGAAACCTCCCTCGATTATCCATTTAGGTGACTTCATCTTGGGCCCCGTACAGCTTTTTTGAGGGGCATCATGCATGAATTATGAACCTCAGGAATCCGGCAAACCAAAAATGCATATCAAGGAACACGTGTGAACGCCCCAAATGTCTTCGTGTTGGTTTATATAAGATTTATCTAACAAATCAAAAGTGTTGATATAAGGCTCCGATTCGAGGCAAATGTAACTAAGATCAGACTCCTTTCATCCTGGGGGCTCGGCGCTAATCCGAAGATTAGGATGCCACGGGAAACCTATAAGAAAAGTCTACTATCATCGAGGATTTTTCGACGAGGGATCCTTTGATGCTTAAGTTAACTGAAACTTGAGAACAGTAGAGAAAATGATGAGGAAGAGCAAGAGCGTCGGAGTGTTCTCTTAGGTTCAATTTACCTGGGGGTCCCTTTATTATCTTTTTATATAGAGATGGTGCTGTAGGTTCTTATGTTGGAATTCGATAGGTCATTAGGCCATAATTTCCTACGTCGCGAGGCCTCAACCTAATAGGTCGTTGAGATAGAAAATCTATTTATTAACCTATTCGATGTTATTAATAATGGATATTAGTTGCAGATCATGGGCACGTTCTAAAAGTTATTCGGAGATCCTAAGAATCACCTACGTGGTCGAATAGACTAGTGGCTTGAGGTCGGTGCAAAGCCGATGCCTTGCCTTGGATGTATCAGCGCCCATATAGATCATGGGGCTTCGTTTCCTACAGTCGATTGGTTCCTAATCCTGGGATCGATAAATATCTGATTCAGAGATTGGGGCAGGAGTTGATGATGTAAAGTCACTTCAATTCAGTTTCTTGGATCTCTCTCCAACATCCGAGGCTGTCCAATTGATGAGTGCTCAGTTAGAACCCAAAAAGGGAAAGTCGGGTTGGATGATAGATAACTTCCACAATATTTGCCCCTTATTTTTGAGTCTGAAGTGATTTCATCACTTCGAGCAAAGGAAGTAGCCGACCATGAGACTGGTCTTCGGTTGCTAATCTAACCTTCTCTTCTAAGCATTTAATCGATAGCATTTGACGGAAAAAATCTCCGGGTATCATTATTGTGGTGCTTTGCATATCTCATCATACTTATAAGGGATGTGTGGATTGAGGCATTGCACCATAATGATTTGGAAAGGAAGATTTGGGAATCATTTATAGGTCCGTCGGGGTCTACCACATGTTGAACATTGGTAGGCTCCATACCATATCTTATGGATCAGTCTATGCGGTTCAATTTAGGAGTGGTGAGATGAAGAGTCATGTGATTTAGTGACCTCGAGGCGTACCACGTGTTGAAATCCAATGGTACAGTGCTTAAATCTTGGCCATTGGTAAGTAGTATAAGTAGGCCCCTCTTCTGTCACTTTCCTTCCATTTTGCTTTGATCGAATTTTTGTTTCTTTTGCCAGCTATTCTCCTACCATTATAATTGCTAGAGGAAGAGTTTTCGGTTACTATCGTCTTCTCCGATGCTGATGGTCAACAAATTCTATTGTTCTATTAGTCCTTCCTTCTCATTTTATTTCTATCACTTTTTTGTTAGTTTTTAATTAGGTTTTCTCTCTTTTTCTTGATTTGGTCCTTCCTTTCTCTTGTTTCTCCAATTTTATCAGTAGCTTTTTATTTTCTCATATCTTTTGATGGTGGTAAGGTCTGGGGCAAAAATCCTTATAGTGGCCAAGATTCTTGATTGCTTCCTCTCCAGACTAGATCTGAGGAAACTCCTCGGACCACCACTGAAGCTAGCTCTTCGGCTGGGCATTGGACCTCTGAACCCTAAAGCATAGGTAGTCATGTGCACGGGTTTGGAGATTTTTGAGGCCCAAGTCTTAAAGAATCAAGCATTACCGAGGACAATCTTAAGAGGTTTCATTCTTAGTTTTCCATCTCTTTGGCCTTCCGACTAAAAGTTCTTAGTCGGGATGGTTATATAATCGATGCCTCAAGGGCCGAGTCGCTCTGTACGAGAGATCCCTCTAGGTTGGTCTTTGCCTGCCCCTTCATCCTTTTACTAGAAATAGTCTTGACTTTCATAGAATTCTTATGATTTAGATCACCTCGAACTCAACTCGGATTGTCATTATTTTTGTTATCCTTTGTAGTTGGCTCCACATCACCCTAGGTGCTCTCTTTTTAGAGCATCATTCACTTTGAAAGAACACTCCCATAAGAAAGGATGGTAGTATTTCTCCCCCTAAATAGGGTGTAACTTTATTACCGCATTGCTTTCTTCAATCCATGGCTAAAAAAGCTGTTTCTTCTTTGTACCCTTGGATTTACCCTAGGGATTCAGTACGATTTAGGATGATCCTCATCTATCCTCAAATAAGGAGAAGTCCATCCTTTCAGGGGATGAGAAAGATTACTGGAGTCTGCTCAATGTTGAGGTACCTAAGCTAAAGGAGCTGTTGACCGAGCAAAATATCTATGATGCTGGCATTAGTCCAACATTGCCTCGGGATAAGATCGACATCTTTTTTAGCTTAGAAAGCTTTTCTTATCGTTCATTAGAATCTATGCTAACTATTTTCTTTGATTTTGCAATGATGAGATGAGCCTTAAGTTCATCAAGTCAGCTTTGAAAAGAAAGTCTGGCTCTTCAAATGGGGAGTACTCCTCGTCAAAGAAGCCAAAGTCCCAGCCAAGGACTCCTGGCCCTGCTCTAGCCCTGATGCCGTCGATGGGGACATCAAGCGCCAGCCTAGTGGAGATTGAGGATGAGCTTGTAGAGGCCGTGCCACTGCGATCTACCCCACCGATGAGTTTGGAGTTAGTTCAGGTTCCATCATCGCTAGCTGGTCGGACACCATCCCCTCCTCCGATGTCTGGTCAGACACCATCCCCACCTCACCCAACCTTGCTGCCGCTATCTCCTGTGGCACCGAGCAGGTCAACAAGGTCTGAAGCATGCCCCTCCTCATTCAGGAGAGAGGAGGAATTTATTACCATGATGAGGAGAGTATAGAGGGACTCCACACTCCAGAACCATTAGCTCGCTCCGGAATTAGTACATACGACTTCGCTACTGGCCAACTAGTTATAAAAGAAGGCCCATCCCTTGGATGAGATTATTGGTGCTTCCTATACCGACCTTCTTAAGATAACTTTTTAGTTATTTGTACTTGTCTTTAACTTTCATTTATGGCTGCTAACTTTGCCTACTCCATGCAGTTGGTGCACAATGTCACCATCCTTAGTGAGGGCTTGGTCGGTTTTAATTAAGTAAAGCTCTTGCTTAAGGAGAAGCTTAGGGCACCTGAGGCCCAAGCAATAACTACCGAGGAGGCAAGGTAAGCTATCGAAGAGGTGAAGAGGGTAGCTAAAGAAGAAGCCTCTCGAGCCAAGTTCGAGCTTGTGGTAGCTTGAGAGAAAGTCGGGGCCCTAGAAGGCCTAGTGGCCATTGAGTGCAGAGCCACTAGGGTGCTTTGTCAAAAAGTGGCTGAGCTTGAGGAGGCTCTAGAGCTTGGTGAGGTAACGATCAAGGTTGTTGAGGATAGGATGTAGTTTATCAAGGCTTGAGCCGAGGAGGAGAAGGTGAAGGCCATTGCTAAAGCCAAACTCAACGGCATCAAAGAGTTCAAGGCTTTGAAAAGGTTTGAGAATGAGGTCATTGAGGGCTTCTCGATGTCCTTGATGATCTACAGATATAGCTTCAAAGCCTGTAAGAAGCACTTGGCTCGGGTGCTTCGCAAGTTGGATATGAGCGGTCTCCATTCTGAAGACAACAACAATGAGGATAAGGCCACCTTAGTTGACGAAGATGAGCTTGCCTTAGCTGCTGAGTTTGCTATCGTGCCTGCCACCAAGGATGTTGTCAAGGGTCCTATCGAGGAAGCTATCAAACATGCCACTAAGCCCATGCCTGAGGACCCCGACTAGTCATATTTGTACCTTTATTTTTCTTTTTTGCTTATAGCAATCTTCTTGTAATAAACTTTTTTCAATGAAATGAATTTCTTCATAATCTTTTGATGCATGTATCAAATATCTTAGTCATTGATATCAGTCATTTGTCAGACTGATGTGGTTGTTAGCTCAGTCAACTGATCGGGTTGTTATAAAATATAAGTCTCGAGTTTGGACTTAGGTTCGAAGCCATAATACTTGAAGTTGGTCCAAAGTACATTATCCAAAATTGGTCCAAAGTCAATCCTAGGCAACAAATTTTGCCAAGTCAATGCCATTGACTTTTTCCCAACTAATTAGTGGTGCTCGAGAAGATCCTATTGAGAATTGTCCAAAGTCAATATGAAGTCGATTTATGGTAATATTTTCATCAAGTTGCTATTGTCTTCTTAACCTGATAACTAATGGGGTGCTTGAAAAGATCTCGACGAGGTTTTGTCTGAAGTCGATATAAAGTCAGTCTATGGCAATATTTTCTTAATCCACCATTGTTGTCTTAACCCAATAACCAATGAGGTGCTCAATAAGATTTCATCCAAAGTCAACATGAAGTCAATCCGTGGTAATATTTTTGCCAAGTTGCCATCGTCATCTTAACTCGATAATCAATGGGATGCTCGACGAGATTTTTGATGTGGAGGTCCTAACTTGGATTAGGATATCTCCTCATGACTGATACTTTGTTGATCAATGTTATGGAGGCCTTAGTCATAGCCAAGATATCTCCATGAGATCGTTCCTTCCAACCTAGTTATAAGGGTCCAGGCCAGAGTCTGGATATCTTGGATCGAATTATGTCTGATCATCCTTCTTCAAGGATCGAGGTTGGACTCAATTATCTCGAATACACTTTTGTGATGTCCTCGATCATTAATCCTAATGACTTTGTTCATGGTCGGCTATAGCCACTATCAGTCTAATATTTCACTTAGTCGCTTTAATAAGAAACTTGTACCAAGGCTCAAAATGACATTTTTATTGATGTAATCAATAAGCACTCAACTTACTGGTAATACATCCTCGATTGGGATTCATGCCCTTTGCCACTCATGAAGCCAGAGATCGTATTAATGACACTAGCCATGGGTCGGTTATTGTTATTCTCCTCGTCCAATTAATGCTGAGATAGCTCTTTAGGTGCTCATTCTGTTGCTTCCAAATATACTTTTTGAAGTAGCCTTTTTAGATTAGAGCTTTAATTTCATTCTTGAGCTGGAGGCATTTCTTGGTATCATGATCTTGATCATAGTGGCTATTAAAAATTATGTCCTAAAGTCAATCATCAGCCTATTGATGATTGAGCTCATTCTTGTATATGTATATGAATTATAATTAATAAAATATTATTTAACTTTTTCATCATAAATAGTGTACATCTTTTAATAAACTTCTGTATTATGATGAAATCCTTAATACTATTTAAATTGATAAAGAAGAATTTATCATTTAGTCTTTAAACTTGCTCGTGATCAAATGATATGCTATTACTCGGACGATAGCTGTTGGGGATAAATTTTGCTCCTATCAAAGTTCAGTTTGATGCTCAGTCTAATGCAACCGATAGCCACGGAAGAGCTTCAGTGGTCAAGTCCTAGCCGAACTCCCCAGCGGTCGGGTCTTTGTCGAACTCCTTCAATCGATCAAACTTCTCAGCGGTCGAGCTTCTGTCAAACTTCTTCAGCCGACTGAACTCCTCAGTGGCCGAGCTCCAGCCAAACTCTCAAGCGGTCGAACTCTTTCAGGAGCCAAACTTCTTTCGGATCACTCCTAAAGATGGACTTCTCTAAGGATCGAACTTCTTTCGAACATCCGCTTCGGTCGAACTCCTTCCAGATGATCTCCTCTAGACGTATCCCTCTTAGAAGTCCGAGCTCTCTTGAAATAGATATACACCGAGGTTCTTTATCTACTGCTGTTGAACCTCGATGGTATGGCCGCCATTGCCAGTTTGATGCCATCTTTTTCTCCGTAATAAGTCCCATGCGGCCCACGATCGGACAACATGGCCACCACTACTAGCGACACCACTCTCTCCATAACCAGTCCCATGCACCCCACGACCCATCAGTATGACTGTCATTATCTTTCTGATGATGCCTTTCTCTCCGTACCGAACTCCATGCGGCTCCAAGTGGCCCATGAATGGACGGTATGGTCATCACCATCAACCTGCTACAAGCTTCGCCTATAAAATGAAATCCTCCAAATATGTTTGCTCTAAGCTCTCCTCTCTTTTTTTAAACTCTGCCAAACTCATTCCTGAACACTCCATTTCTGTTGGTCAGAACAGCTGACTTGATTATCGGAGGGTCCTATCGGAGCCACCACCACTAACTCCAGACAAAATTTTATTTTGTAGGTCACCGACAGCGATCTCGTCTTCTCCCACTCCAGCTTGATTCGACGTCAACCAGATTTTACACCAATAGAATTGGTGTTAGAGAAAGTACCCTCTATTCTTGAGGCTCCCTTATTCTTAAAGAAGTGCTCAGCGACGATCTCTCTCTCCAGAGATCTTTCTCCTTCCTCTTCAGAGTTCTTTTTTAAGAAAAAATATCTCCTAAGAGAGCTTCGATCCGACGATCGACGGCCTCCACGGTTCGATCCCGTCCAGATCCATCTGCTCCTGCTTCAACCGCGGCATCTCAGATTTTATCTGTACCCATGATAGATGTGGAGCAGTTCAACCTACTTATCCAGCAGGTCCGTGGCCTCACGAAGGTAATGCAGGCCATGCAGCAGCCTTCGACGGTGATTCTACTAGGAAACCCACCATCAAGATATCGAAAATCGACTCTAAGGAAAAGTACTCGAATCCGCATACCCATCGCCCCTGAAAAGAAGAAATGGAGAGCAGAGGACCCATGTTCGGATCATAGTTCTCCTCTGGAGGAGACCTTCCTCATTTATAGTGAGAAGTCCCCCAAGATCTGCAACCAAAATGATGCCCTCGATCATAGACTACGGGAGATGGACTGATGGATTGAGGAGATCGACCACGTTGCCCTGGCTCACCTTGACGACGTCCGTACCGATCCTCCTTTTTTTCTTCAAATTATGCAAGATTCCATCCCATCGAACTTTGAGCTCCCTCAATTCGAAAGCTATGATGAAACTTCTGATCCAGTTGATCATCTAGAGGCCTTTTGGATCATGATGCTACTCCATGGTGCTTCAGATGCCATACTGTATCAAGCCTTTCCATCTATCTTAAAGGGAGCAACGAAAAATTGATGCTCGACATTGAAGTCGAGTACGATCTTCTTTTTTGATCAGATGAGCCATCAGTTCATGGCTTACTTCATCAGCAGCCGACGTCCGTGCTGGAATTCGGATTTTTTGATGAATGTCAAGCAGAAGCAGAAAAAATTCATCCGAATTTATGTCATCCGATTTAACACGGCAGTATTGGAGATCTGAGATCTGGACCAATCGATCACCATGGCCACTCTCAAGGGCGGTCTTCAGAAGAATGACTTGCCATTCTTTCTGGAGAAAAAGTATCCCAGGGACTTCATCGATCTGCTGGCTCGAATCGAGGGATATGTTCGTATGGAAGAAGCCTTCAAGTTGAAGGACGAAGAAGCCTTAGGAGAGCAGCAGACGGACGAGTATAATAGACCCATTATCGATAGAAGGGCGAGTGAAGTTCGATCATGCTCACGAACTTTCTTCAGGCATGAGCGAGCCCGAACTTCTCGAGCTCGTCATCAAGGAAGCTCCGACAGAAGGACGCAAAAAAGTCCACCTTTCGAAAGGTTCTGCGACTACGCCCCCCTCAATGCTCCTCGAACTTAAATTCTCACAAAAGTTAAGAACCAGCTACCAAAACCAACAGGATTATGATCTCTCTCAAATAAGTGTGATCAAAGCAGGTACTGCCTCTACCATCGTGATCATGGGCATGACATTGAGGAATGCGCTCAGTTTCAAGATGAAATCGAGAAGCTCATCAGGAGAGGCTAGTTGGATCATTTTCTCAAACGTCAGTCTGAAGTAGAAGAAGATCGATCGAGGGCGCTGCCATAGTCAGAATCACCAATGATGGAGGAATAATAAAAAGATCGATCGCCTTCCATATCATCGACTTCACATCTGAGAGGAGCTTGGTACTTCGACGATCTGTCATCTTCCAGCATCAAAGCCAAGAGGAGCTCGCTCTAAATTAAAAAGGTCAGCACAAAATAGATGAGGACGTCAGATCCCAGAACCTATCGTTTGAAGAAACTCGGAGGAACAATGCTCTCACGATCTGGGGATGCACTGCCAGTAACTTTCTTTCAATAAAATTCTTTCATTTTGATAATATTATTTCTTGATGTAAAAACTACGTGATGACAGAAAAGAAGCAGTCAATAGTTGCCGTGTTAGGAATAGAAGAAAAATCTCATCCTAACATGAGCCGACCAAAGTTCTTTAACCTCGACTATAGGAGATAAGATCTCCTCCGAGGGTCCAGACCAACCTCGACTACAGGAGATAAGATCTCTCCCAAGCATCCCCACAACAATCTTGACTGTAGGAGATAAGATCTCTCCTGAGCGTTCGTAACAACCTCGGCTGCAGGAGATAAGATCTCCCCCGAGGGTCCAGGCCAATCTTGACTGCAAGAGATAAGGTTTTCTCCGAGCGTCCGCATCAACCTCGACTACAGGAGATAAGATCTCCTCCGAGAGCTCAGGCCAACCTTGGCTACAGAAGATAAGATTTTCTCTGAGTGCCTGCAACAATCTCGATCGTAGGAGATAAGATCTTCCTCGAGGGTCCAGACCAGTCTCGACCGTAGGAGATAAGATATTTCTCGAGCGTTCGCATCAACCTCGATCATAGGAGATAAGATCTCCTCCAAGGGTTCGGACAAACCTCGGCTACAGGAGATAAGATCTCCCCCGAGTGCCTACATCAACCTCGGCTATAGAAGATGTCCGTTAGGAATAGAAGAAGAACCTCATCTAATGCGAGCAAAGTCGAAGGCCTCGTTCATTTAAAGTAGGATGAAGGGAGAGGCCCTGACAATGGTCCTTATGTGCCCCCACAATCCGTTAAAAATAGGAGGAGAACCTCATCCTAACGTGAGCAAAGTCGAAGGCCTCATTCATTTAGAATGAGATGGGGGGAGAGGCCCTGACAATGGCCCTTATGTGTCTCCATAGTCTGTTAGGAATAGAAGGAGAATCTCATCCTAATGCGAGTAAAGTCGAAGGCCTCGTTCATTTAGAATGGGATGAAAGAAGAGGTCCTGACAATGATCCTTATGTGCCTCCACAGTCCGTTAGGAACAGAAGGAGAACCTCATCCTAACATAAGTAAAATCGAAGATCGGGCCTCAAAGTCTATGCCAACCTTGGTCAGAGATAAAATCTCTCTCGAGCGACTGCGTCAACCTCGACTAGAGATAAGATCTCTTCTGAGCAACCGTGATAACCTCGATCAAAGATAAGATATCTTCCGAGCGACCGTGTCAATCTCGGTCAGAGATAAATTCTCTCTCGAGTGATCGTGATAACCTCGGCTAGAGATAAGATCTCTTCCGAACGACCGCATCAATCTTGGCCATAGATAAGATCTCTTTCGAATGATCGCGTCAACCTTGGCTAGAGATAAGATCTCTTTCGAGCATTCGCGGTAACCTCGATTAGAGATAAGATCTCTTTCAAGCATCCAAGTCAATCTCGACTAGAGATAAGATCTCTTCCGAGCGACCGTGACAATCTCAGTTAGAGATAAGATCTCTTCCAAACAACCATGATAATCTCGGCTAGAGATAAGATCTCTTCCAAGCGATCGTGACAATCTCAACTAGAGATAAGATATTTTTCAAGTGACCACGACAATCTCAGCTAGAGATAAGATCTCTTTCCGAATGCACGTCGACTCAACCTCGGCTAGAGATAAATCTCTCCCGATCTCTTTCGAGCACCAACCTCCGAGTTAACCTCGGCAGGAGATCTCCCCCGACTAAAGATAAGATCTCTTCTGAGTGACTACGTCAACCTCGGCTAGAGATAAGATCTCTCCCGAGCGACCGTGTGACAACCTCGGCTAGAAGATAAGATCTCTCCCGAGCGACCGGAACAACCTCGGTTAGGAACAGGAGGAGAACCTCTCCTAACACGAGCACAACCTCGGCTAGAGATAAGATCTCTCCCGAGCGACCGTTGACAACCTCGGCTAGAGATAAGATCTCTCCCGAGCGACCGGAACAACTTCGGTCAGGAGATAGGAGAACCTCGTCCTAACGACTAAGCAAACCTCGGCTAGGAGATAAGATCTCTTTCGAGTGCCCGAGTCAACCTCGACTAGAGATAAGATCTCTTCCAAGCGACCGTGACAACCTTGGCTAGAGATAAGATCTCTTTCGAGCGCCCATGATTACCTTGGCTAAAGATAAGATCTCTCCCAAATGCTCGAGCCAACCTTGATTAGAGATAAGATCTCTTTCGAACAACCGCATCAACCTCGGTCGGAGATAAGATCTCTTCCGAGCGATCGTGACAACCTTGGCTAGAGATAAGATCTCTCTCGAGCGACCACATCAACCTCGACTAGAGATAAGATCTCTTCCGAGCGACCGCGATAATCTTGGCCAGAGATAAGATCTCTCCGAGCGATCGAGTCAACCTCGGCTAAAGATGAGATCTCTCTCGAGCGATCGTGATAATCTCGACTAGAGATAAGATCTCCCCCAAGCATCCGTATCAACCTCAACTGTAGGAGATAAGATCTCCTCTGAGCGTCTATATCAACCTCGACTGCAGGAGATAAGATCTCCCCCGAGCGCTCATATCAACCTCGGCTAGAGATCATATCTCTTTCGAGCATCCATATTAACCTCAGCTGTAGAAGGTAAGATCTCTCCTGAGTTAATCTCGGATGCAAGAGATAGGATCTCCCCCGAATCATCCTCGACTGCTGGAGACAATATCGCCCTCGAGGAACTCAACCTTCGACCTCAATTGAAGAAGATGAGGTCTACTTCAACCTTGGCTGGAGATGAGATCTCCTCCGAACTTCAACTCAAATCGGCACAGAGCCTAGAAGAGGACTTCCGCAGTCATTTTTTTTGCACTCATTTTCTTCGAGTTTCAAACTCAAAAGTGGGAGAACTTCTGTTGGAGATAAATCCTGCTCCTACCGAAGTCCAGTTCGATGCTCAGTCTAATACAATCGGTAGCCACGAAAGAGCTTCAACGGTCGAGTCCTAGCCAAACTCTCTAGCGGTTGGATCTTTGTCGAACTCCTTCAACCGGCCAAACTCCTCAGCGGTCGAGTTGCTATCGAACTCCTTCAGCTGGTCGAACTTCTCAGCGACCGAGCTCTAGCCAAACTTTTCAGTAGTCGAACTCTTTTAGGAGTCGAACTTCTTTCGGATCACTCCTACTGATGGACTTCTCTAAGGGCCAAACTCCTTTCGAACATCTCCTTCGACCAAACTCCTCTCGGATGATCCCCTCTAGACGTATCCACCTTAGGAGTTTGAGCTCTCCTGAAATAGATATACGCCGAGGTTCTACACCTATGACTGTTGAACCTCGACGGTATGGCTGCCATTGTCAGTCTGACGCCATCTTTTTTTCCGTAATAAGTCCCATGCGATCCATGATCGAATGACATGGCCACCACTATTGGCAACACCACTCTCTCCATAATCAGTCCCATACGGCCCATGACCCATCAGTATGGCTGTCACTATCCATCTGACGATGTCTTCCTCTCTGTATCGAACTTCATGTGGCCCCAACCGACCCACGAATAGACGGTATAACCATCACCATCAACCCACTATAAGCTTTGTCTATAAAATGGGATCCTCCAGATACGTTTGCTCTAAGATCTTCTCTCCTCCTCTAAACTCTACCGAACTCATTCCTGAGCACTCCATTTCTATTGGCCAGAAGAGCTGACTTGATCATCAGAGCCACCACTACCGACTCCAGATAGAACTTTATTTTGCAGGTCACCGATGGTGACCACGTCCTCTTCCACTCCAACTCGATCTGACGTCAACTAGATTCTGCACCAACAATAGCAATATGAAGTATAGATCATTGTATGCCATATAGATTGATTGTCTTCTTAATCAAGAAGTGTGGAGACACTCGTATGTTATACAGATGAGATGTAGGAGTACATCTACATTAAACGTGATCAACTCTGGAGTATTCTACTATCAAGACTTGGTTTGAAGGGATATAGATATATATCCCTCAAACCTAAAATTACCATGGTGCCTTGCAAGTAACTCACTATACTTTGGTGCTAGACTATCTGAATTTTTAATTCAGTGATAGAAGATTTTTAGGAGTAGTTAAGTATTTGTTAAGTCGATACATGAGTTTAGATGGGATTAACCATTCTAAGAGCTTAGAGATAATACATTACTGTATTTTAATTTAGCAAAATCTCAATCAAAATAATCCATATGATGAATTTAAAATTTAAAATATAATATGGATAACTTATTTAGGATTGATAGTTAAATCCTAGATCATCATCTGAGCATTTAGGATCAAAGAGATGAATTATATGATAACCATACTCTCGTAGGTTTTGAATATTGCTTCACATACATTCAACCTATCCGAATATCGAATATCATTACTAGATGGTCACTTTGATTGGTACACAAAATTATTCCTGTGCTACTGGCTTAGGTTCGAACTTATGAGGTTACATGCATAAGAAATACTTATCTAATCATTTGATTGATCGAGAGTCTCACTGGACTGAGACTCTATGATCAAGAGTCCTACTAAACTAGGACTTTATGATCAAAAATTCTATTAGACTGGGACTCTATGATTAGAAGTTCTGCTGAACTGGATCTCTATGATCAGGAGTCCTATTAGACTGAGATTCTATCATTGAAAGATTAGTTAGTAATAAGATTGCTAATTAACTTAATTTAATTGAGCAATAAAGTCTGGATCAAATCTAATTGAATTGTATTTAATTTGGTTTGATCCGATTACGTTATGAGTTGATCCAATTGCTAAGCAAGATTGGTTCCTGATTTGATCAAGACTTAGATTCGATCAATTTCTGATTTAATTAGGATTTGACTAAATTAGATTCAAGCATAATTGGATTAGGTTTAGTCTCATTTATTTGATTCTAATTAAATTAGATTTGGTTAGATTTAAATGACAAACCCTAGAGTCTAAATATTGTTGGATTGCTCCTTACGCCACCTTATTTCTCTTACGCCCTATTCTCTACGCACAAAGAAAGTTTGTGCATAGGATATTCATATGAAAGTCCCCTTGTTGTCGCCCCACTTAGATAAGGTTGGATTGGTTTAAGCTTGGTTCTAAAGAGTTTTGAGATTAAACTCTAACTAATCATTTTATCCACTTAGGTTGATAACTTGCAAAGGGACTCTTTGTTTTGTGTGACAAAATAAAAGGTTCCTCCATTTTTTTTTCATGCCTAAAAGCTTATTCGACCACTATTTCTAGATGGATTGGGATGAGTTTTGGTTGGATGTGGTTTGGATTTAAGGGAGTTTAAATCTAAACCAAAACCTAGACCTATCCCATCTTATCTAAACTAGCATTTTGTATCTATAAAACCACTCCTCTTTTATGTGCCAATCCTATTAAATTTTTCATGTGAAAATTAGAAGAGAGAGAGGGGGTTGAATACTCCTTTGGGGGCATGAGTATTGGGGTGTGAAGCCTTCTTAGGCGTGAGAGCTTAAGAGGAGTTCTTCCTCCTCTTAGGGTGAGAGATTAAACCCTAGGGTTCTAGGATTTTGGAAGAAAGAAAAATTAGAGAGAAAATTATCTTCTTTATTCTTCTTCTTCTTACCTACATCCTCCAGAGATCCTTCTTCAACTTTGAAAAGTCCAAGAGATTCAAAGAATGAGAAGAATTCAGATTAGCCATCTCTTCGAGCTTCGCGCGATCAAGCAGTCCCAAAAGATCGAATCTACATAAAACTTTGAGTGGACGATTTGTAAAGGCCAGACATCTTGTGCGGCTATGAGTGATGATTAGAGCTTCATATTTGAAAGTTTCAATAGCCGAGATCATCTACCCATGCTCAGATATAAGATTCTGAACCTTAGTAGATAGATCTAGATTCTAGCATCAATGTGATCAATGCATGTTTTATTTTTTAGATATTTATATATGCTATATTTCATGTTATAGATCCTAGGGTTGGTGTTTCAGATCTAATCCTAAGCATGTTAATAGATTAAAATATTTAATCTAATATTTTTATTTTTTTTAAAAAATTAAAAATTATGCTTAGAATGCCTGTCGATTTTCATCAGTGGAATCAGAACCTAGGTTATTTATAACATGACATATATGCATATTTGGATGTATTTTCTAATTATTTAGATTAGATCTAAATAATTTTTTTAATAAAAATCTAAAAATAATAAATTCATAAATCTCACGTACTAATTATAAGTTGTCTTGCTATAAGATTTACCTCTTATAGTGAAGAGATTATCCTAGTACATACTAATTTAAAAACTTAAATAATAAATATATTAGATTAAATTTAAATAAATTTATTATTTTTAAAATTTATTTATGCATAAAAATTAGTTCTGAGATACCAAACCCCAACCCATTAGTCATATACTTAATTAAGAATTAAGAGTTGTTTGTTAGGATCTAGAATTATGAATTAAAGATCCTAAGATAATTGCATAACTCATGGGTTAAAGGGTTAGTTAGATTCAGATCTATTAATTAGATTAGACCTAAGATTAGAATTAAAGAATGAACTAATCAAGAGTAGTTGATCAAAACTAATCAAATATTATCTTAGATTAGATCAAGGATACTTTAGATTAATTACAATAGTTATAGTTGGTCAAGTCCATGTCTTTAATAAGAACCAAATAGACTTAATTTTGGCTCAACGATCGAGTTTGGATTATTAAGTTAATCGGGTTGAAAATTAAATAACCAGTTGGTGTCCTAAGGTAAGTTTGACAGAATTGACCAATGATTTTTAATTAGGAGTTACTCACATAGATTCGCTCTATGGTGAGTTAATGGCATATCTCTCTCATCGATCTCACTTACTTGACTGACATGATGGATTAGATTTTAATTAGATCATTTGATAATTCGTGTAGACCCATGCCAATTAGATAAATTAGTGTGACTGATTTAGGTGCCCATAGTCCGACTTATCTTTGGTTCTCTTTGATCTAACTTGGTGAAGTTAGTATGAGGATCATGAATAGCTGGTCAATCTCTTCTCTTTTCACTTAGAATGTGTTAACCTAAATTTTTTAAATTATTAGATTCTTAAAAATGATAAAGTTATGAAGATAACTAAGTCATAGCCTCTCATTAAGGTGGATGATAATGGATCCAATTTTCTAGATAAACATTGGAGGTTCCTTACATCTAGAGTTCATCTAGGTATTGAAATTACTATCTATTATATGATGACTAGGTTGCACTCTCTAAACGACGGTCAAGTTGACCAGAGTTTTTTTCAAGCCTAGTTATCATTCGTTTGATGCACCAAACTCATTCATGTTAATGATTGGACCTAACTAGAACTTTCAGTGGAGGCATCTTATGCCTACTAAAGAGGATTCTGAAGTAAAATTGAATATTAAAAATTATTTAGAAAAATAATTAGTTAAGAACCTATCCATAGATGCACATGGGTTGGTCAGAATTTTTCTCGGGCCCTTTTGTAGTCTATGTGTATCTAGTATCCATTAAGGAGTTAATATAATTTTTTGAGTTAGTGGTAGAGACTAACAATTCATAGAAAATAGTGGAAGGATCTTTAGATTAAAGTCCAAGTCTTTAGGATTAATTAATTCATATACTAATAAGATTTTTAGTTTTTCTTTCAGTTAAAAGGAATGTCTAGTCGATTGTCGCTCCATTCACTATTGGACAGTGACAAGCTTATAGGATCTAATTTTGATAATTAGTATCGAGAATTAAGAGATATTCTAGAGCATAAGCAGATCCTGTATGTTCTTACTGATCTGGCACCTAAGAAGCCTACTCTAAATACTCTTGATGCAATCTAAGATACTTATCAGAAGTGACTTAATGATTGCACCATGGTGCATTGCATTATGCAGGCTGTGATGAACAAGAAGTTCAGTCATAAGTTTTAGGGTGCTGAGCTGAAGAAAATGATTCAAGCATTGAATGAGTCCTTTGGCACTCTTGGAGAAAAGATGCATCGTGTTGGGATGTCTCAGCCCCTTTAGAACAAGAAATCCATTGCTAACCTAAGTCAGGCAGACTCGAAGAGAAATTATCCTCTTAACCCAAATAGGCTGAGCAAGAGAAAGCAACAAGAAATTTTTAATTAATTAAGATTGTTATATGATAATACATTGCATTTCTCTATTTATGATACTACTATCTGGGTATTGGATACCGAAAGTCCAGTTCATATGTGTAATTTATTACATGGACTTCAAATTAGTAGAGAGCTTGAGAATGGTGAAAAATTTTTGAACGTTAGAGATAGAAGTAATATTCCAGTCCTAACATTAAAAATTATTGAGCTTATTTTAAAATATATAATATTATTTTAAGTAATTGTTACTATTGTCCATCCTTTATGATGAACATAATATCTATAGGACTTTTGGCCCAAGATGGTTATTTCTTATCAATAAAAAAAAATTATTATGATATCATTATGAATGATGTTATAATAATACGTGGACAACTAAGAAATGATATTTATATTTTATTATAATCTGTTGGCATAATGTACATGTTAAATAAATGCTCAAAACTAGATAATGTCATCAATGTTTATTTTTGGCACTGTCGGCTTGATCATATAAATAAGAATAGGATCAATAGGTTAGTCAAGAAAAAAATTATCGACATTAATAATTATGAAGCATTGATGACTTGTGAGTCTTGTCTTTTTGAAAAGATGACTAAGTCATCCTTTACTGGAAAGGATGAACGGACCAATGATGTTCTGGATCTAGTATATAGTGATGTATGTGGACCAATGAATACTTGTATAAGAGATGGGTATTATTACTTCATTACATTTATTGATGATCTATCTAGGTATGGGTATATTTATCTTATGAAGAGTGAATCAGAATTATTTGAAATATTCAAATGATATTGTAATGAGGTAGAAAAATAGCTTGGAAAGAGTATTAAAACTTTTTGATCAGATCGAGATGGTGAATATCTTTTTAATGAATTTTTGACATATTTAGAAGAGAATGAGATTTTCTCTCAATGAACTTCTTCCAGAACACTACAATATAATAGGGTATCAGAAAAAAAAATCGAACCTTGTTGGACATAGTTCGATTCATGATGGGGTTTGCAAGTCTATGAATTTTTTTTGGAGTTATACACTTGAGATTGCTTGTTTTATTTTGAACAATATTCTGACCAAATCTGTTGTGAAGACTCTATATGAGATATGGACCGGATGTAGGCCGACACTCTCTCATCTTAGAATTTAGGATTGTCTGGCTTATGTCAAACATTTACAGACAAATAAACTTGGATCCAGATCTGATAGATGCTTGTTTATAAGATACCCCAAGAAAATTAGGGAATATTATTTCTACTTTTCTGAAGAATAAAGGATGTTTGTCAGCAATAGGACGGTCCTTTTAGAAAAAAAGTTCTTTAAAAAAGAAACTACTGCATCTAAAGTTGAACTTGATAAAGTTTGACAAGTAGAAAAATCGATATAAGTAGCTGAACCTGAATAGAATTTGATTAGATCAAATCTAGAGTCCAACATACTTGCATCCTTAAAGCGATCTGATAGAGTACTACATCAACCAGATAAATACTATGGTTTTTTGGTCTGAAGCGGTGATCCTGTTAAACTCGATGAGAATGATGAGGATCCAATCACCTACATAGATGCAATATTGAGATTCAACTCTAAAATCTAAAATGGAGTCCATAAAGATCAATGATGTATGAATATTAGTTGATCCACCTTAAGGGATAAAATTCATAAGATGTAAATGGATTTTTAAAAGAAAAAAGGATGCATACGTGCAGGTAGAGACCTATAAAGCCCGTCAGATTGTTAAAGAATATCATTAGTGTTATGGTATAGATTATGATGAGATATTCTCTATTATGGCAATGCTCAAATTCATTCAGATCATGCTTACGATAACCTACCTATTTAGACTATAAAATTTGGTAGATTGATGAAAAGATAGCTTTTTTAATTGAAAAGCTAGAAAAAGAGGTGTAAAATATAGCCTGAAAGATTTATATCCATAGATGAGTCTAAGGTATGCAAGCTTCAGAGATTCATTTATGGTTTGAAATAGGCATCTCGGAGTTAGAACATGCATTTTGATAAAATGATCAGAATGTATGGCTTCATTAAGAATGGAGAGAAATCTTGCATTTATAAGTGGGCTAATGATTTAATGTTGTATTTTTTATGTTGTATGTGGATTACATTCTCTTAATCAGGAATGACATCCCTACGTTATAGGAGATAAAGATTTGACTATCGTCTCAGTTCTTTATGAAGGACTTGGAAGAAGTATCTTACATCCTAAGGATGAAGATTTATAAAGATAAATCCAAGAGGTTGCTTGGATTGTCCCAGTCCATATATATAGACACTACTTAAATGATTCATCATAAAAAATTTTAAAAAGGACTATCTTTCGATAGGCCATGAAATTTCTCTCTCGAAGAGGGATTGTTCAACAACATCTCAAAAGAGAAAGCATATGAGTAGAATACTATATGCCTTGGCAGTGAATTCTATTATGTACGTTATGACATGTACGAGATCAGATATGACATACTCACTAGAAATAGTAAGCAGATACCAGTTTGATCTAGGAAAGAACCACTAGAAAGCTATGAAAACTATGCTCAAGTATTTAAGAAATACTAAGAATCAGTGGCTTGTTTATGGTGAGTCAGATTTAAAACTTATGGAATTTATAGATGTTATTTTTTAATTTGATCATGATGACAGCAAAAGTATGTCGGAATACATGTTATCTTTAATGGTGGAACAGTCTGCTGAAAAATTTTCAAGCGGCACACTGTGGTCAACTCAGTTTTTGAGATGGTGTACATTCGACATCTGATGCTACCAAGAAAGTTATGTGGTTGAGAAAGTTCATCATCGAGTTTGGAGTGGCATCCTTTCTTGATGGTCCAGTCCTACTCTACTACGATAGCACTGGAGCCATTGCACAGGCAAAGAAATCGAAGGCTCATCACGGACATAGCATATTCTGCATCGCTACCACCTTGTTCGGGAGATCATGGATCGAGATGATGTCGAGCTTCAGATGATCGACGAAAAAGAGAACTTGGCCAATTCATTCACTAAAATCTTTGTGGTAAAGAAGTTCGATGATCATAAGTCGAAGATAGGTATATGATACTATATCGATTGGTTTTAGTCTAGTGGGAGTTGTTAAAAATTATATTCCAAAGCCAATTGTCAGCCTCTTGACGATTGAGCTTATTCTTGTATAGGTATGTGAATTATAATTAATAAAATATTATTTAGCTTTTTCATCATAAATAGTGTATATTTTCTAACGAACTTCTGTATTGTGATGAAATCCTTAGGACTATTTAAATTGATAAAGAAAGATTTATTATTTAGTCATTATACTTGTTCACGATCAAACAATATGTTATTACTAGGATAATAGTAATATCAAGTATAGATCATTGTATGCCATATAAATTAGTTATCCTCTTAACTAAAGAGTATAGAGATACTAGTATGATATATAGGTAAAATATAGGAATACATCTGTACCGAACGTGATCAATTTTGAAGTATTCTGCTATTAAGACTTGCTTCAAAGGGATATGGGTATAAGTATCTCTTAGATCCAAGATCACCATAGTGACTTACAAGCAATTCACTGCACTTTGGTGCCAAACTTTCTGAATTTTTAATTTAGTGATGAAATATTTTTAGATGCAGTCAAGTACTTGTTAAGTTAGTGCATGAGTCAAGATAGGATTGACCACTCCAAAAGCTTGAAGATAATGTATCACTGTATTTCAATTTAGTAAAATCTCGATCAAAATAATCCATGTGATGGATTTAAAATTTGAAATACAATATGAATGAGTTATTCAAGATTGACGGTTAAATCCTAGGTCATCCTCTAAGCATTTAGGATTAAAGGGATGAATTATACAGTAATCATATTTTAGTAGATTCTGAATATTGCTTCATATACATTCGGCCTATTTGGACATCGGATACCATTACTAGATGGTCACTTCGATTGGTATATAAAACTATTCTTGTGCTATCGATTTATATTCAAATCTATGAGGTCACACTCATAAGAAGTATCTGTCTGATTATTTGGCTGATCGAGAGTTCCATTGGACTGGGACTCTATGATCAAGAGTTCCACTAGATTAGAACTCTATGATCAAAAAATTCATTGGACTGAAACTTTATTATTGAAGGATTAGTTAGCAATAAGATTGCTAATTATTTAATTTGATTGAGCAACAAAGTTTGGATCAAATCTAATTAAATTAAATTCAATTTGGTTGGATCCGATTAGGTTATGAGATGACCTAATCACTAAGGAAGATTGATTTTTGATTTGATCAGAACTTGGACTTGATCAATTTTTGATTTAATTAAAATTTGACTAAGTTGGATGCAAGCATAATTGGATTAGGTTTAATCTTATTTATTTGGTTCTAATCAAATTAGATTTGGTTAGATTCAAATGATAAAACCTAGAGTCCTAAGATTATTGGACTGCTCCCCACGCCACCTTATTTCTCTTGCACCCTATTCTCCATGCATAAAGAAAGTTTGTGCGTGGGATATTCATTCGAAAGTCTCCTTGTTGTTGCCCCACTTGGATAAGATTGGATTAGTTTGAGTTTGATTCAAAAGAGTTATGAGATTAACTTTTAACTAATCACCTTATCCACTTAGATTGATAACTTGCAGAAGAACTCTTTATTTTGTGCAACAAAATAAAAAATTCTTTCATATTTTTTTCATGCCTAAAAGTTTTGTTTGGCCACTATTTTCAGATGGATTGGGATGAGTTTTGGTTGGATGAGGTTTGGATTTAAAGAAGTTTAAATCTGAACCAAAACCTAGACCTATCCCATCTTATCTAAACTAGTGTTTTGTATCTATAAAACCACTCTTTTACACGCCAATCCTCTTGAATTTTTCAAGTGAAATTTAGAAGAGAGAGAAGGGGATGAATACTCCTCTTGGGGCATGAGGATTGGGGTGGGAAGCCTTCTTAGGCGTGATAGCTTAAGAGGAGTTCTTTCTTCTCTTAGGTAAGAGATCAAACCTTAGGGTTAATTCTATGGTTTTGGAAGAATAAAAAATTAGAGAAAAAATTATTTTCTTTGTTCTTGTTCTTCTTCCCTACATCCTCCAGAGATCCTTCTTCGACTTCAAAAAATCTAAGAGATTCAAAGAACGAGAAGAATTCAGATCAGCCATCTCTTCGATCTTCACGTGATCTAACAATCTTAGAAAATTAGATCAGCACAGGACTTTGATTGGACGATCTATAGAGGCCGAACATTCTATGTGGCCATGAGTGATGATTAGAGCTTCATATCTAAAAGTTTCACTAGCAGAGATCATTTATCCACGCTCAGGTATAAGATTCTGAAACTTAGTAGATAGATCTAAAAGTTAGATCTAGATTCTAGCATCGATGTGATTGATGCATATTTTATTTTTTAAATTTTTATGCATGCTATATTTCATATTATAGATCCTAGGATAGGTATTTCAAATTTGATTCTAAGCATGTTAATAGATTAAAATATTTAATCTTATATTTTTGCTTTTAAAAAATATATTTAAAAATCATGCTTAGAACGTTTGTCGATTTTCATCAGTGATATCAGAGCCTAGATTATTTATAACATGATATATATGCATGTTTAAATTTATTTTCTAATTATTTAGATTAGATCTAAATATTTTTTCTTCAATAAAAATCTTAAAATAATAAATTCATAGATCGTATATACTGATTATAAGGTTATCATGTTGTATGATTTACCTTTTATACTGTAGAGGTTATCCTAGCACGTGCTGATCTATAAGCTTAAATCATAAAAATATTAGATTAGATCTAAATAAATATATAATTTATTTTTAAAATTTATTTATACATAAAAATTAGTTCTAAGGTACTAAACCCCATCCCACCAGCCTTATACTTAATTAAGAATTAGGAGTTGTTTGTTAGGATATAGAATTATGAATTGAAGATCCTAAGATAATTGCATGACTCATGGGATTACAGGGTTAGTTAGATTCAGTTTGTTAATTAGGTTAGACTTAAGGTTAGAATTAAAGAATGGACTAATCAAGAGTAGTTGATCAAATCTAACCAAATGTTATCTTAGATTATGTCAAGGATACTTTAGATTAATTACAATAGTTATAGTTAGTTAAGTCAATATCTTTAATAAGAACCAAATGGACTTGATTTTGATTTAGCGGTCGAGCCTGGATTATTAGGTTGATTGAATCAAAAATTAATTAACTAGTTGGTGTCTAAGGTAAGTTTGACAGAATTGATCGATGATTTTTAATTGAAAGCTATTCGCATAGATTCGCTCGATAGTGAGTTAATGGCATATCTCTTTCATCGATCTCACTTACCTGACCGATATGGTGGATTAGATTTTAGTTAGATCACTTGATAACTCATACAGATTCATGTTAATTAGGTAAATCCGTATGACTGATTTAGATGCCTCTAGACCGGCTTGTTTCTGATCCTCTTTGATCTGACTTGGTGAAGTCAGTGGGAGGATTATGAATAGCTGGTCAATCTTTTTTCTCTTGTCTTAGAATGTGTTAACCTAATTTCTCTAAATTATTAGATTCTTAAAGATGACAAAGTTATGAAAATAACTAAGTCATAGCTTCTTATTAAGATGGATGATAATGGATCCAATTTTCTAGATAAATATTGAAGGTGCCTTATATCTGGTGTTCATCTGGGTATTGAAATTACTATCCATTATATGATGACTAGGTCACACTCTCTGAATAATGGTCAGGTTGGTCAGAGCTTTTCTCAAGTCTGATCATCATTCATTTGATGCACCAAATTCAGTCTTATTAATAATTGGCCTAACTAAAACTTTTAGTGGAGACACCTTATGCCCGCTGAAGAGGAGCTAGGGGCAAAATTGATTACTAAAAATTATTTAAAAAAATAATTGATCAAAAATCTACCCATAGATGTACACGTGTTGGTCAGAGCTTTTCTTGGGCCTATTTATAATCTATGTGGATTCTAGTACCCTCTAAGGAGTTAGTATAATTCCTCGAATTAGAGGTAGAGGCTACCAATTCAGAAAAAATAGTAGAAGAATCTTTAAACTAAAGTCCAGATCTTTAGAATTAATTAATTCTAAAGACATTCTCTTTAGAATTAATTAATTCATATATTAATAAGATTTTTATTTTTTCTTTTAGTTAAAGAGAATGTATAGTCAGTTGTCGCTTCATTCACTATTGGACAGTGACAAGCTTATAGGACCTAATTTTGATTATTGGTATCAAAAATTAAAAGTTATTCTAAAGCACGAGTGGATCCTATATGTTCTTACGGATCCGGCACCTAAGAAGTCCACTTTGAACACTCATGATGTAATTTGAGATACTTATCATAAATGGCTCAATGATCGCACCACGGTGCGTTGCATTATGTGGGCTACGATAAACGAGAAGTTCAGCCATAAGTTTTAAGATGCTGAGTCAGAGAAAATGATTCAAGTGTTAAATAAATCCTTTGACACTCCTGAAGAAAAGGTATATCATGTTGGGGTGTCTCAGTTCCTTCAAAACATGAAGTCTATTGCTAACCCAAGTCAGGCAGACTCCAAGAGAAATTATCCTCTTGACATAAATAGGTGGATCAAGAGAAAGCAACAAAAAGTTGCTAATCAAGATTGTTATATGATAACATCTTGCAATTTCTCTATTTATGATACTACTACCAGGATATTAGATACTGAAAGTTCAGTTCGTATATGTAATTCATTGTATGGACTTCAAGTTAGTAAGAAGTTTGAGAACGACGAAAAATTCTTGAATGTTGGGGATGGAAGTAATATTCCAGTTCTAGCATTAGAAATTATTAAGCTTATTTTCAAAATATATAATATTATTTTAAGTGATTATCACTATTGTTCATTCTTTATGATGAACATAATATCTATAAGACTTTTGACTCAAAATAATTATTTCTTATCAATAAAAAAAATATTATGATATCATTATGAATAATATTATAATGATGGATGGATAACTAAGAAATGACATTTATATTTTATCACAGCTTATTAGTGTAATGTACACGTCAAACAAATGCTCAAAACTAAATAATATCATTAATGCCTATTTTTGGCACTATCAGCTCGATCATATAAATAAGAATAGGATCAACAGGTCAGTCAAGAAGAAAATTCTCGACATTAATTATTATGAATCATTGACAACTTGTGGGTCCTTCCTTCTTGGAAAGATGACTAAATCATCCTTTACTTGAAAGGATGAACGAGCCAATGATGTCTGGGTCTAGTATATAGTGATGTATGTGGACTAATAAATTATTATCAAGAGATAGGTATTACTACTTCATTATATTTACTGATGATCTATTTACGTATGGGTATGTCTATCTTATGAAGAGTAAATCAGAATAGTTTGAAATATTCAAATGATATCGTAATAAGGTAGAAAAATAACTTGGAAAGAGTATAAAAACTCTTCGATTAGACTGAGGAGGTGAATATCTTTCTAATAAATTTTTGATATATCTAGAAGAGAATGAGATTCTCTCTCAATGGATCCCTCCTGTAATACTACAATATAGTGGGATGTCAGAAAGAAAGAATTGAATCCTGTTAGACATGGTTCGATACCATGATGGAGTTTGCAAATCTGTCGATTTTTTTTTGGAATTATGCACTTAAGACTGCTTGTTTTATTTTGAACAATGTTACGAGCAAATTTATTGTAAAGATTTCATATAAAATATAGACCAGGCATAGGCCGACACTCTCTTACTTTAGGGTTTGAGATTGTCTAGCTTATATCAAATGTTTGTAGATAAATAAACTTGGACCCAGGTCTGATAGATGCTTGTTCATAGGGTACCCTAAGAAAATTAAGAAATATTATTTCTATCTGAAGAATAAAGAATGTTCGTCAGCAATAGGATAGTTTTTTTAGAAAAAAAATTTTGAAGGAAGAAACTACTACCTCTAAAGTTGAACTTGATGAAATTTGATAGATAGAAGAATCAAGATAAGTAGCTAAACCTGAATTAAATTTGATTAGATCAAATTTGGAGCCCAATATATCTACACCCTTAAGATGATTCGGTAGAGTACCGCATCAACCAGATAAATACTTTGATTTTTTGATTTGAGATGGTGATTCTGTTGAACTCGATGAGAACAATGAGGATCCGATCGTCTACATGAATGCAAGGTAGAGATTCGACTATGATAAGTGGCTTGAAGTCATAAAATTAGAAATGGAGTTCATGAAGGTCAATGATGTATGGACATTAGTTGATCCACCTTAAGGGATAAAATCTATAGGGTGTAAATAGATCTTCAAAAGAAAAAGAGGCATAGATGGAAAGGTGGAGACTTATAAAGTCTATTTGATTGCCAAGAGGTATCGTCAGCATTATGATATAGATTATGAGGAGATGTTCTCTCCCATGGCAATGCTCAAATCTGTTCGGATAATACTTGCGATAGCTGCCTATCTAGACTATGAAATTTTGTAGATGAATGTGAAGATAATTTTCTAAATGATGATCGCTAAAAGAAAAGATGCATATGATACAGTCTAAAAGATTTACATTCATAGATGGGTCTAAGATGTGCAAGCTTTAGAGATCTATTTATGGATTAAAACAAGCATCTTGAAGTTGGAACATGTATTTTAATAAAATGATCAGAACATATGGCTTCATTAAGAATGGAGAGGAACCTTATATTTACAAGTGGGCTAATGGTTCTGTGTTGTATTCCTTATATTGTATGTGGATGACATTCTCTTAAACGAAAATGACGTCCTTACGTTATAGGAGATAAAGATTTGGTTGTCATCTTAGTTCTTTATGAAGGACTTGAGAGAAGCATCCTACATTCTAGGAATGAAAATCTATAAAGATAGATCTAAAAGATTGCTTGGATTGTCCCAGTCTATATACATAGATATTATGTTGAAATAGTTTAGTATGGAGAATTCCAAAAAGAGTTATTTTCTGATAAGCAATAAAATTTCTTTCTCGAAGAAGGATTGTCCAACAACACTTCAAGAGAGAAAGTATATGAGTAAAATATCATATGCCTTGATAGTGGATTCTATTATATATGCTATGATATGTACGAGATCAGATGTGGCATACTTACTAGGGATAGTGAGCAGATACTAGTCTGATCTAAGAAAAAACTACTGAAAGGCTATGAGAACCATCTTTAAGTATTTAATAAATACCAAAGATCATTAGCTTATTTATGGTGAGTCAGATTTAAAAGTTATAGGAAGACTTCAGTTTTCAATCTGATTATGATGATAATAAAAGTATATTGGAGTATATGTTTATCCTTAACGATAGAGTACTCTGCTAGAAAAGTTTTAAGTAACACACTATGATCGATTCAATTTACGAGGTGGAGTATATCGCGGCATCTAATGCTACCAAGAATGTTATGTAGTTTAGGAAGTTCACCACCAAGCTTGAAGTGGCATCATTTCTTGATGGTCCAGTCCTGCTCTACTATGATAGCACTGAAGCCATTATTCAAATGAAGGAGTCAAAGGCTCACCAGTGGATAAAGTATATTCTGCATCGCTACCATCTTGTCTACAAGATCATGGATCGAGGTGATGTCGAGCTTTAGATGATTAACAGAAAGAAGAACCTGGCTGATTCATTCACTAAAGTTCTTGGGGTAAAGGAGTTCAATGATCACAAGTCGAAGATGGATATACAATACTATACTGATTGATTTTAGTTTATGTGAGAGTTGTTAAAAATTATGTTCCAAAACCAATCATCATCCTATTGACGATTGAGCTCATTCTTGTATATGTATATGAACTATAATTAATAAAATATTATTTGGTGTTTTCATCATAAATAATGTATATCTTCTAACAAACTTCTATATTATGATGAAGTTCTTAGATTTATTTAAATTGATAAAGATAGATTTATCATTTAGTCCTTAAACTTATTTACGATCAAATGATATGCTATTATTAGGATGATTGTAATATCAAGTATAGATCGTTGTATGCCATATAGATTGATCGTTCTATTAACTAAGAAGTGTAAAAATACTGGTATGACATATAAGTGAGATATAGGAGTACATGTGCACTAAATATGATCAAATTCGGAGTATTTTGCTGTCAAGACTTGCTCCGAAGGGATATGGATATAAGTATCCTTTAAACCTGAGATCACCATAATGACTTGCAAGCAACTCACTATATTTTGATGTCAGACTATCTAAATCTCTAATTTAATGATGGAATATTTTTGGATGCAGTCAAATACTTATTAAGTCGGTGTATGAGTTAAGATGGGATTGACCGCTCCAAGAGCTTGGAGATAATGCATCACTGTATTTTAATTTAGCAAAATCTTAGTTGAGATAATCCATGTGATGGATTTAAAATTTGAAATATAATATGGATGACTTATTCAAGATTGATAGTTAAATCCTAGGTTATCCTCTGAGCATTCAAGGTCAAAGGTATGAATTATACGATAACCATATTCTATTAAATTCTAAATATTGCTTCGCATACATTCGGTCTATCCGAATGTTAGATACCATTGCTAGATAATTACTTCGATTGATATAAAAAATTATTCCCGTGCTACTGACTTAGGTTCGAACCCATAGGGTCATGCTTATAAGAAGTACCTATCTGATCATTTGGTTGATCGAGAGTCCTATTGGACTGAAACTCTATGATCGAAAGTTTCAATGACTGGGACTATGATCAAAAATTTTATTAGATTGGGACTCTGTCATGCATCAAGACTCCAACTATCACTGAATCCCATTGGACTGGGACTCTGTGAACAGGAGTCCCACTAGATTGAAACTCTATCATTGGAGGATTAGTTACCAATAAGATTACTAATTAGTTCAATTTATTTGAGCAATGAAGTTTGGATCAAATCTAATTAAATTAGATTCAATTTGGTTTGATCCGATTAGATTATGAAATGACTTAATCGCTAAGAAAAATTAGTTTCTGATTTGATTAGAACTTGGACTCGATCAATTTCAAATTTAATTAGAATTTGGCTAAGTTGGATTCAAGCCTAATTGGATTAGATTTATTCTCATTTATTTTATTCTAATTAAATTAGATTTGGTAAGATTCAAATGATAAAACCTAAAGTCTAAATATTGTTGGACTGCTCCCTGTGCCACCTTCTTTCTCTTGCACCCATTCTTCATGCACAAAGAAAGTTTGTGCATGGGATATTCATATGAAATTTTTCTTATTGTCGCCCTACTTGGATAAGGTTGAATTGATTTAAGTTTGGTTCAAAAGAGTTTTGAGATTAAACTCTAACTAATCACCTTATCCACTTAGATTGATAACCAGCAGAAGGACTCTTTGTTTTATACAACAAGATAAAAGGTTCTTCCATATTTTTTCCCATGCCTAAAAGCTTTGTTCGGCCACTATTTCTAGATAGATTGGGATGAGTTTTGTTGGATGAGGTTTGGATTTAAAGAAGTTTAAATCTAAACCAAAATTTAGACCTATCCCATCTTATCTAAACTAGTACTGTTTTGTATCTATAAAACCACTCCTCTTTTGTGCACCAATCCTATTGGGTTTTTCACGTAAATTCAGAAGAGAGAGAGGGGGTCGAATACTCCTTTTGGTGCATGAGGATTGGGGTGGGAAGCCTTCTTAGGCGTGAGAGCTTTAAAGGAGTTCTTCCTCTTAGGGTGAGAAATCAAATTCTAGGATTCTAGTGTTTTGGGAGAAAGAAAAATTAGAGAGAAAATTATTTTCTTTGTTCTTCTTCTTCTTTCCTACATCCTCCAGAGATCCTTCTTTGACTTCAAAAAGTTTGAGAGGTTCAAAGAATGAGAAGAATTCAGATCAGCTATCTCTTCGATCTTTGTGCAATCTAGTAGTCTCAAAAGATTGGATCTACATAGGACTTCGAGTGGACGATCTATAGAGATCGGACACCTTATGTGGCTGCGAGCGATGATTAGTGCTTCACATCTGAAAGTTTCAACAACGAAGATCATCTATCCATGCTCAGGTATAAGATTCAAAACCTTAGTAGATAGATCTAAAAGTTAAATCTAGATTCTAGTATCAATGTGATCGATACATATTTTATTTTTCAGATTTTTATGCATGCTATGTTTCGTATCATAGATCCTAGGATAGGTGTTTCAAATCTGATCCTAAACATATTAATAGATTAAAATATTTAATCTTATATTTCTACTTTTAAAAAAAATTTAAAAATCATGCTTAGAATGCCTGCTGGTTTCTATCAGTGGTGGCAACAGTACTCCTCCTTTACTTCTCCTTTTTGATGGGGCCTTCATCGATTAGGGTTGATAAAGGTACTCTTGGCTCTCGATTTCCATCAGGATCTAGGTTCGATGAGCAGACATGGTGGTGTAGTTGTTGATCATTGAGGACTCCTCGGCCTGGAGCTCTTCAGTGGTTGGGAGGGCTCTTCTTCCATCCAGTACGCTCAATGTTCCTCTCGACCTCGCTTTTCCTAGGGATCTTCTTCCCCTCAGCCTATTTTCATGCAGCTCGAGCTTTTTCTACCTGCATGTATTTTCGACCTCATGCAACCAAGTCGGCATAGTTCTTTCAAAATATTTTATCGAGGGAGAAGATAAGATGCTTATTCCGTAATCCTCATTTGAGCGTCGATATTGCTATCGACTTGTTGAGATTGTGCACTTTAAGTATAGTAGTATTGAAACACGCCATGTAGTTGCGCAGTGACTCACCCTTTTCTTATTGAATCAAAAAGAGGCTATTGGTATTCATCGGCTGGATCTGATTATTGTTGAAGTGGATAATAAATAATCTTTCGTGCTACTTGAATGAATAAATGGACTCTAGCTAGATTTTCGAATACCATGCTCGTGCTAACTTTTTAAGGGTGGCCAGGAAGGCGAGATAGAGGAGGGTGTCCAATGTGCCCTCGAGCATCTTGAGAGTCTTGTAGCTCTCCAAATGGATGAGTGGGTTTGAAGAGCCATCGTATAGCTTTATATGAGACATCTTGAATTGACCTAGAATTGATTCCCTCAGAATGGCATGGGAGAAAGGAGGTTGAGAATTGAAGCTGTGGCTGTCGTCTTTCAGTTGCTCCTATTCTGGACTTCATTGAGATAGTGCTTAATGTTCTAAACCTTTTGCTCAAGATTTTCTTCCTAATAAGACCTTTTAGGCCACAGGGAATAGCTCGGAGTGGAATCTTTATTGGAGGAGGAAGATCGCCACCATTATTCTTTCTTTCTCAGGCTGCGATGGGAACATGACCGATGGAATGCTAAAGTGAGGATAGAGTGGAGGGTACGGTAGAAGGCTAATTTTGGACTCTTAGGGTGAGACCGGTGACTATGTTGAGCAGGAGCCATCTGAAGTGCCGGCACTAGGAATCGAGGCCACTCTACTGCCTGCTGGAATTTTTACAATGCATAAGTCAGTGCTTGGATCTATTGGATTAGGACCTCGAGCGGCAGTGGATCTATCATGATAGGGTGTTGCACAACAGTGGACTCCTGGGCGGCACCCCATGGCTGTAGTGGTAGGATTGTCGGTGGGAGATGGAGGAGTTGTGTGCATTTGTTCTTGCCATGCTCTCTTTTCTCTTTGATTAGGCTAATGACCTTTCTTTTAGTGCCAAACTATTATTACAAGACTCTAATTCGAGGCAAATATGATTAAGGTCAAACTCTTTTCATCTTGGAAGCTTAGTCATGATCCAAGGACTAGGATGCTAAGAGAAACCTATAAGAGATGTCTACTCTCGTCGGAGGTTCTCCGGCGGAAGATCCTTTGATACTTAAGTTAGTCAAAACTTGAGAACAGTAAAAAAAAGGGAGAGGAAGAGCATGAGTGCCAGAGTATTCTCTTGGGTTCAACTTACCTAAGGGTCCTCTTATTAAATTTTTATATAGAGGTGATGCCATAGGTTCTTATGCCAGAATCTGGTAGGCTATTAGGCTCTAATTCTCTAGGTTGCTAGGCCTCAACCTAAAAGGCTATTAGGATAGAGAATCTACCCCATAACCTGTGAATCAGGATTGTTAGTCATATGTATCAATTGCAGATCGTGCCCATGTTCTGAAAGTTATTGAGAGATTTCAAGAATTGCCCACGTGGCTGAATAGGCTGGTGGCTTGAGGTCAGTGCAAAGCTGAGGCCCTATCTTGGACATATATCAACATTCGTGTGGATCATTGGGCTTCATTTCCTGTCGTCGATTGGATCCCAATTTTGGGGTTGGTAAATGTCCGATTCGGAGATTGGGTAGGAGCCGCTGACGTAAAGTCGCTTCATCTTAAGATTCTTGGATCTTGTCTAGCATCTAAGGCTGTCTTATTGGTGAGTGCTCGATTGAAACTTGAGGAGAAAAAATCAGATCAGATGGTGGATAACCTTTACAATAAAAGCATATATGAATTTTACTAGCATAGTTCAGAATTACCTTATCCAAGAGTTTGATCAAGTTGACTTCAAGTGTTATAGACTGATAACCAATAAGTCATCAAATTCTAGCTTGCAAAAGAAATTGAAAAATGCTATGGGAGCAAGTCAGCCACTCGGAATGTTCCTCTTATCATGAAACCATGCCAATCTTTTATTACCATATGGCATATCGAAATTTTACTTCATAACTAGCCCAAGTGCCAGACAGGTGGTGCAATCAATGGCATAAAATTTTAACTTTTCCCACCAGGCTAGTTTCTCAATAATAGGCAATTAAAAGAAAAATGTGTTAAGATTAATGCTTCTTGCTATTGTGGATTATTTGGGGCGTGACATGTTTGGTCCAACGTTCTATTATTTCATACCATTATTTCAAAGAAATAAAATTCATGCAAGGCGGATAACTAGAGCATCAAGTTGGAAACACGGAGGAGTACTGTTCGAGCATCAAAACTATCGTCAGCTGCACAGTGCTTGACACAGAAACAAAATGTACGAGCAACATTCATTTAACTGAACCCATCAATGCATGAGTTGAATAATGTAAGGGGAACGTTAAACAATAAACGCGTTTAGGAAAAAAAAAAAAAAGAATAAATGCTTTCGAGTTTCCTTAGTCTTCAAGCATGCATTATGTCTGTCCTTGGAAGGTTCTGCATCAGGGTTAAAGGTCCTGAAGGATCACATTCTATACTACATAAACAGTCTCATTGAAACCATTTCTAAAGAAGAGCTGGAATGAAGAAAATGCATCAGTATTCTATTCTTCACGTTCTTCTTGTGCTCCCCTACTGAAATCTTCAATTCTATCTCTACGTGAAGTGAATCGGAATGAGCATGTTGCTTGATATAGTCAGGAAATGAAACTTTTTATGTCATGACTTTTTGTGTCGGTAACTTCACAGGGTTTCGTCACAGTGCTAATAGTGTTTTCTTTTCGTCGTTCAAACAATTTAAGTCTTGTAGGCAATGCATCTTTTCCTTCCATTTTGTTCATGGTTGTCGGTATCAACTATCAAGTCTTTATATACCTTTATCAATCAGTATAGTTAATCACTGTTAACTTTAAATGTTTACCAGTTAACGTTGTTCCAGCTCTTCTGTAGTACATGATTCCCAGCTGGCTTTGTTGAAAGGATCAAGGAGAGATACAAACAAGACTGGGCATCACCAAGTTTGCCTGCCTACTAGCTAGCAACATATACTAGAGATGGACTATTACAAGATTTGTAGCAGTCCACCCAAGCTAGTTAGCTTCTTAATTGAACTGGAGCTTACATATATATCGTTTTAGGGTAATTTGCTGAACCATTTACTATAACTAAAACAGTGATCACTTGTATATTTGCCGATATATTAATCCAAAACAATATGTCCATGTCACAATTAGTCTTGTTTGGTATAACATATCATTCATCTATTTAATTCTTTTTTGTTGCTGCTGCTGACAAGATAAAGAAAGGCAACGAATATAACTGTCTCGAACAAGCAACGTACAGACCAGCTAAGAATGGAGCTAACCAACACAAAGTGGATCCCTAGATTTTGTGGACCAATTCAGGGTCTTGAAAACAATATCAGAACTTTCAACAACTAATACAAGAGATATTGCCCACAAGAGCGATAGAAAGCAAAAGGAGATAAGGTACAAAGGCGATGACGATCGATCGTGGCCATTTCTGAGTGTTCGATCCTATACTCCTAATTTTCAATTCCACGCTAATATGTTAGGCAACCAGCTAAGACCCTAGCTTTGTTGTTGTTGTCTATTTCCTTGCGATTAGATTAGATTAGGTTGAATTAAAAATGGGTTGGTGGAGAGGTATATAGGGTTATGGAATATGTTAACCTAGGGAATCCTTAGGGTTTGAGAGTGGGGGTCATGCTGTGTTGGTCCCAAATCATTCCAACAAATAGACAGGCACATGCCCTCCAGCCTTTTGCAAGAGCCTTTGGATCGAAAGCCACCATCATATATGTAACTCTCTCTATGCATCCCAATATATCCTCAACAAAGGTGTGGAAGCCTCTAACTTCAGAGCATGGTACCTGCAGATTGTGTAGTGTTTCAAGGAACATCAAAGTCAGAATTCACAGGCGAATATGTATAAACTTTGGAAGAGTGGGTTGATAACTAACAGAACACAAAGAAAGAGATGGAGGAGGGAGAAATCCAAGGCTTTCAACCACCATCAAAATCACAAGAGAGGTGTGTGTGTGTGTGTGTGTATGTGAAGCAAAGAAATAATGGGAGCCTTGAAGAAGGAACAGCGGGTGATGAATATTTTAAGTCTTCTCCTTATGAAAGGGAGACAAAAGAGGTAAAGGGGATGCCGAGAGAATCGTTGGGGAGCACCATGTGATGTGATATGGTGGTGGCCCAGCTCTTGTATGAATGAGAGAGAGATTGAGAGAGGAGGGGGGGGGGGGGGGGGGGGGGGGGCTCCCATCCATCTCTTCTGTATACTGTGGCACCTTCCTTTTGGTAAAGGTATTAAAATGAATCCATGGTTCATGTCCATGATTGGAATGGGTGGAAGTGGCGCCATCCGTGAGTCGCTCGGGAATTTTTGTGACGTTTCGGACCATTTTGCCGAGGTGAAGAGTTATTATTGTTCTCCAAACAGTAGCTGCAGAGATGGAGACAAATCAGAATGCGGTGCAGTTGCGTACGCCAGAGTAGGAAGCCTGCAATGATCCGTGCCCTCGGTGTGCAGTAGTGTTTGCATGCATGTTTTTGGGAGGAAGAGCACGGAGACTCCGCATGGGCTTGACAAGGGTACTGCGTGCAGTACTCTGCATACATTTATGCATGCATCAAGGGATGAAGTGAAACGGTTATTCTGAGAATTTGCACCACCGGTAGGGAGGAAAAAAAGAGTGGGGGTTGGTGGGAAGGCCAATTTTGCGAACAAGGTGTTTTGTTGCACAGTGGAAACAAGGTGTTTCCACTGGCGGATGGGGGATGCATGATAGACTAAGATCTGCGCTCGATCGAATCATTTCACCATGAACCTCCAAATAGTTTGTTTCAAAAGTTAAAACTGGAAATAGCTTTGCTTTTGTCACCATGAATATGCCTATTTTATGCCGCATTCAAGTCATATTTTCACTAGGATGCTCGTCTAAGTCACAACCAATCATATAGACTATGGTTCCTATTCACAACCTCCAGCAAAATATGTTCAACAACATAAATAACTAACTAACTAAATAAATAAACGCTATATATCATAATTATCATTTATAATTAAAATTTTTATATTTATTAATTAAAAGTACTGGCATAAAAAAAAATCAATGTAATAGTTGGAATCTTTTTTTTTTTTTTTAAAATAATTTAGCAAAAGGAGTCGTCTTATACACAAGAAGCAATTTAACAAATTTACATATAATTAAGAAAGCAAAATATATAGATTATAAGTGTGTAGAAATTGAGGAACAACTAAGGAGTATTAAACCACTGGACAATTCCAAAATAGACAAACCGAACGAACTCCTCAGCAACTACAAAAAGCCTGTCAGAGATGGAGTAAGTGCCAAATGGAGTGTTCAAACTTTCATAGAAAAAGATAAAAGACTTCTCTTAGTTGAAGCTCTGGTTCAATTCCAAAATAGTGAAAAAAAGATGAGATTTAGAGGTCGGAAGATGGCATCAAGTTTAGTATGACTCGTTGTCCCACCTCATCATCAGCTTAGAGACAAAAGCCAACCATGACAGGAACTTAAGGGTAGAAAGACTCAAAAGAAGCCAACCATAATTCAGAGAATAAAATACACAAAAGGACATTTAAATCTAGAACGAGCCAGTATTGACTACTGTCTCTTGAATCTAGTAGATTTAAACTCAGTGATTAGCAACAAGAGGCCAGGTAGCTCTTTCTCTTTAGCAAGGATAATCCAATCATGAAGTAGATCTAGAGTTTCAATGCCTACAGATTCTGTAGAAGCTGATCAATTAAAAAAAATACGAGCATTATGCTCAGTCCAAATGAACTCACAGAAAGCAAACAGAAGGCATGAGGTAGCAAATTGCATGTTAGGGTGAAAATTCTATTTCTACCAAGTGGGAAAGAGCTCTATTAAATTGTTGGAAAGGAGGTCAGTTGAGAAAAAAGCCATAAAATGACTCTAAATATAAGTTGTATAATAGCAAGAAATGAAAAGATAATCAGCAGTTTCAGGGACCTGCCCATAAAGAACACCCACCGAAGTCTCTACCAGTCTTCTATTGCAAATTAGCTCGAGTATTAACCTTATTATTTAATAAAGCTAGCTAGAGAAAACCTTTAATTTTTATTGGAATATAAGAGTTCCAAATCACCCTAGCTAGCAAGAGGCCAAGTTTGCTTCGAATAAGGAAGTTATATAAGGAGGTCGTGAAACAACCATGGTACTCAGGCAACCAAAAAACCTAATCAAGATTAGCAGAAGGAGTCATACCATCTAGTAAGGAAAGTAAGAAGGCTTTTTGTTGTGACCCTTACAATAAAATCCTGGCAAATATGAGATTCCAAGTTGACGAGGAATAATTGAAGCAGTTAGCAACACAACAAAGTTTAGATTTGCAGGCCTTATACAGATCCAAAAGGAGACATTTGATGGGCGCGTTAGATAGCCAAGGCTTAAACCAAAAACAGATATTCCTCTCATTTTCAAGATAAAATTTATATTTTATTCCATATAGGAGGCAAGGAGGCTGCAATATCCTTCCAAATTCTCGAGCATAATCTTCCAGACCTCCAGCAAGGAGAGAGTTTAAATTTCTTGAATTAGAAAGAGGTTATAGTCTTTCTCCAAATATCAGGATCTCTAGAGATACATCTATAGTTCCATTTAGCAAAGAGAGATTGATTGAAGAGGCGTAAATCCCTGACACCGAGTCCACCCTTATCTTTATCTAAATAAACTTTTCTCTAGCTCCTCTTACAAGAGATGTTCAATGTCGAATTAGAGCCCTTCCACAAAAAACTCTGCCAAATTTTATCTAATTGCTTATGGAACCAACATTTTATTTTGTATAGGAAAAAAAATTGGTTGGTAAGGCAGAAAGCACAACATTGACTAAAATCAACCTTTCTCCAAAAGAAAGCAATTTTTCTTTCCAAGTAGCTAATTTAGCCTCAAATCTTTAGATTAGTGGCATCCAATTAGAGTTAGATAGCTTAAGACAAAGGCCAAGGTAATCGAAGGGTAGCTTGGCAGATATACAATTAAGTTAAGAAGAAAAAATTGAACTAAAATCAGGATGATTGACAACAACCGCCACCAAGCTCTTAGAGAAATTGATAGGTAATAAACCTAGAAATAAGCTCAAAGTAGTAGAGAATTAGTTTAAGTACGATGAAGAAGTGTTTATCTCTTTGAAGAAAGATCAGTGTGATGAAGAATTAGTTTAAGTGTTTATCTTGTTGAAAAAATAAGACAGCTTCTCGAAACTCAAAATAATTTTTAAGTTCTGGAGCCAATCCTTGTAATTGGATCCGATCAGTCTGTGGGTATTTAAGATTCGGGCTAGAAGGTTAGATGCATATATTTTTCTATAGAGAATCAAAGTTTCTAGTTAGATTTATAATTTGACTAGTCCAATTTATTTAAGAATTTTCTTTTTAAACAAATATAGGCTTTCACTATTTTCTCGAATTTCTACACTTCCTCAGCAGAGATGCAAAAGTCTCTGTGATTATTGGCTTTTAGTGGGTAGTGCGGTCCCATCGACTGGCTCACCACCTCACCTAACAGTTATTGATGATGGATCAATCGATGAGTGGACGGCACTTATCCAATATTTTTCTAAATATAGTACACCCAAACTTGATCTCTAATTCATGAAGCTCATCGTGTCCGAAATATTGCTCAATTCCTTAGCTAAGTTAGACCCACCGTTTGCACGATGGGATCTTTATTGTATCCAAAATATTGAATCCAACCTATCCTCTAATCCATAGCATCCAATGCCTAATAGATGTTATTGTCTCTTTTCGGTGCAACTGAACCACTGTATCCAACCGAGAACAATCAATCCCAGGAAGGGCCCACACAACTACAATGATAGAAAACCTATTGACTTAATATTTGCTTAAAAAGATTTGATTTAGATCTCTTAGACTCGACTTAGTCATAATAATTATGACTAACTTAGTGGCATGGGTTAGCTCGAATCGTTAGCCACCTCAAACCATAACTGGATGGATTCAATCAACTAAGTAAGTGAGATCGATGGGAGGGATATATCATTAACTCGCCATGAATGCATTCAGATCGAGTAGCTTTCAATTAAAGATCACTGATCGTATCTACCAAATTTATATTAGATACTAACTTGTCTGATCAGAATCGATCGAATTAGCCTACAATCTAAGCTCGAATCATGGAGATAAATTAGATCTTAAAGTGGTCAACTACATGTGACTATGAGTCAACCTTGATTAAAACTTACATCTAATGAGCTGGTCAAATTTAAGCACTTTTGATCATACTTAACTAACTCTTGATTCGGTTTGATCAACTGTTTGACCTAATTAAGCTATTCATATCTGAACCCATGTTTTATGAAGATGTCATAGATTTAAAAATTTATAATTTTTAGATCTAATTAATTTTATAAATTTAATTCTTAATTAAGTCAAAACATGGTTCATAATCAAAGCATGTAAAAATTCTAGGATTTTTGGATTTAGATTTTATAGAAAAGTAAGTTTTGATTTCGGATTAAGGGCAAACATGCAGCACCCCTATATGCCATAAGAGTATCCTATCAAATGAAAAGAGCGGGCTTTTAAATTTTTTTTACTCTTATGATCGGACGGTCGAGGAGAATACCTTAATCAGAAATATGAACTATATTACAAAATAATTAGATCTAATGCATATAACTTTTATACTATTTATACTACTACAAAAATAGTTTATGGCAGTGATTTTCAAAATCGCTGTCATAAATCCTACGACAGTAATTTTCGTTAACCATTGCTATAGATCAGATCTATGGCAGCGATTTTTATAGCTACTGCTATAGGTCCGACATATAGTAGTGGTTAACGAAAACCGCTGCCGTAGGTCGGACCTATAGCAGCGGTTAGTGAAACCGCTGTCATAAGTCGGACCTATAGCAGCGTTTAGTATGAACCGCTGCTATAAGCTTATTTATAGCAGTGGTTAATTGCAACCACTGCCATATATATATATATATATATATATATATATATATATTATAATTTTAAAATTTAATATCCATCTTCATCATTCATTATCTAAATAATTATTATTAGAGTGTCATCATAAAAAATTATCTCAATCTGATGGTCCTAGCTTCGTCGATAAGAAAAATTTGATTTCGATGATCACGAACGATCTGATAGATAGAGACCTTCGATGGATCCAAAAATCTATAATAATAATTTTGATGATGTTTGTAGCATACTATCAAAGTTTCACTTCAATCGAATATCGTTATCTTGATAAATTTAGTATAGGTTAGTTTCGATCGTTAAATGATAAACGAGTGATCAAAGGACCAAACGGTGTTCGATTATAAGATAATTTTTTTTATAAATGATCTTAGCTACTATTTTAATCATTTTTTATGATGGTGATTATAAAATTCAACTCATGAGATGAAGAATGATCTAAAACTATACATCTATTAATAATCGTTCTAAAATTTCACTGATTGTTATGCTTGTGCTTGTACAATATCTGCTTAATATGAATAGTTTAACCAAAATGATTTAAATTTTACTATCATCATCGTATAAAATATTTAAAATTATAACAAAGATCATTTAACTAAAAAATTATCTCATAATCGAATATCGTTTATCCCTTTGATCGCTTATTTCTAATTTAATGGCCGAAATCATTCCATACTAAATTGACCATGATAACGATATCCGATTGAAGTGAAACTTTGATAGTATGCTACAAATATCATCAAAATTATCGTTGTAGATTTTTGGATCCATCAAAGATTTTTATTTATCAGATCATCGCATCATCATTTGTGATCATCGAAATTAAATTTTTCTAATCGATGAAGCTAGGGCCATCGGATTGGGAGGATCTTTTGCGACGATACTCTAATGATAATTATTTAGATAATGAACGGTAAAGATGGACATTAAATTTTAAAATTATATAATATTTAAAAAAATAAAAAAAAATTATTTTCAACCTACGATAGTGGTTATCAAAAATTACTGCTATAGATCTACGGCAGCGGTTATAGAATCGCTGCCATAGATCTATGACAGTAGTTTTGGATAACCATTACCGTAGATTTATGGCAGCGGTCCGATAATCGCTGCCGTAGGTTAGGTTAAAAATTCTTAATTTTTTTCTACTTTTCTTCCGTACGCATTCGATCTCTCTCTTTGTCTCTTCCTCTCCTCTCCATCGTCGATGAGGCTTCTTTCCCTCCGGCAGGCGCCGCCCCTTCTTCCCTTTCGATCGGCGCCACCCTCCTTCTCCCTCCCTCCCCTCAGGCCCCCATCCTCGGTTGCCCCTCCCCGCCACCCGGCATCCCCCACCCCCACCCTCCTCTCGCCCTCCTTCCCCCCATCCCCGGCCTCTCCCACCACCCGCCCCCCCACCCTCCCCTCGCCGCCCCTCCTTCCCCATCCCCGGTCGCTCCTCCCCACCACTCGGCCCCCACCCTCCCCCGGCCATCCTTCCATCCCGGTCGCCCTCCCCGCCACCCCCAGCCCCCAATCTCCGGTCGCCCCTCCCCCGCCACCTCCCACCCGGCCCCCCCCACTCCCCACCCTCCTCCCGGCCATCCTCCATTCCTCCCATCTCCGACCACTCCTTCCCACACCCGCCACCCTCCATCCGGCCCCCCACCCCCCACCCCCCACCCTACCCCGGCCACCTCTCCTTCCCTCCATCCCTGGCCATCCCTCCCGCCACCATGCCACCCCCTAGCCCCCTATCTCTGGCCGCCCCTTCCTACCACCCCCATCCGACCCCCATCCTACCCCGGCCGCCCCTCCTTCCCCCATCCCCGGCCGCCCCTTTCCGCACCCCCCACCCGCCCCCCACCCCCCACACTCTTCCTTCCGATCGTCGATCCTTCCATCACTATGCCTCTCAGGCCTTCTGTCACTTGCCCCCTTGGCCCCCATCCCGGCCGCCTCTATTCTCTCTCTCTTTCCTCTTTCTCTTTCTTCTCTATTTCACTATCTTACTTTTGTTTCGTAGGTTACCTCTAGTGTCGTCGTCCTCTTCTAGCATCATCGTCGACGATCCATGGAGCTTTCGATGTGATCCATTCTCTATAACTGTAGGTATAATTTTTTTTAATTTTATAGTATTATTTATTAATCATGTATATTTATAATAATTTATAAAATATTTATAATAAATATTATAAATATTTATTATAAATATTATAATTATCTGCATGCCATAGTTTTTGGATCAAAATCTGGATATTCATATCTGGATCTAATTTTAATTACTGGTATCGGATCCAAATTCGAATATCCGATGGGTCTATACTTGAAGTACCAGATTCGGATCCTAATGGATCCCGAAAGGTCGGATCTGATTCTGGGATCTAAAACTAAAAAATGAAGAGACTGAGAGGGAGACTGACAGATTGAGAGAGGGAGAGCCGATCGCTCATCGACCGTCGACAAGAGAGATCGAAAGTGGGAGGGAGGGAGGGAGGGGGTCCGACCTCACTGCCATCGTCGGTGAGGGAGATCAAGAGAGGAAGAGAGTAAGGGAGGGGGTCCGGCCTCGTCGATGAGAATGATCGAGAGAGGAAGAGTGGAAGATCGAGAGAGCGAGAGAGGGAGGGAGAGGATCCAACCTCGTTGGCATCACTAGAAGGGATGGGGTCCTATCTTGTCGGCGAAGAAGATCGAGGAAGATCGAGAGAGTGAGAGAGGGAGGGATGGGATCCGACCTCATCGATGAGGGAGATTGAGAGAGGGAGAGAGGAAGATCGAGAGATGGAAAAGCTGGGAGGGAGGGATTTAGCCTCACCGTCGTCATCGATAAGAGAGATTAAGAGAGGGAGAGAGGGAGTGATCGAGGGGATGGCACACAGTTGAGTCAACTTGGATACGCAGTCGAGCCGACTCAAGTCATGATCGAGCCGACTGGGGGAGGATCCAAGTCGGATGTCTCGGGCATAAAGCCGACTGTCTCAGGCATGGAGCCAACTCGACTTTTGAGCGAATAGAATTTGATATGTCTCTCTAAGGTTCCAACTTAAGCCTTAATGTGCCACCATCATCTATTTTATTCTTCTTTCATATTTCTGGATTAACACCAAGATTCGTGCAAGAGATTGGATCTACGACTGTTGCTCATCCTTAATTATTTATGAATGTAATTCATGTCGTAGAATTTATTACATAACATTTTTTGGATATTTATATCTTGTTGCTTTTATTTATTGCATTGGATAACGATAGACCCATTAATTGATTAGTATATATATTAGAGACTATTTATTGATGCTATACTAATATTATTGTTCAACATGTTATATTGATTAATGTTCATTAACGTTGTAAATCATGATGACATCGAAACATCATCTAGCTTTCACCCCTGTCCCTTGGTGGGTTACGCGCAGTTCAGCATCCGAGGAGCAATCGAAGCATACTCCATCCACTTCGACATCGACTGCTCAAGGACCTCCACCATTGATATCTACTCCACTGACAACATCTACTCCACTGACAGCTTCTACTCCACCGATAGCTGAGCCTCTATCGTTGTCCATATCTGAGATATATGCTACTACGCAGGCATCTGAGTGTACGTTTTTATTATATTAGCATAACTTTATTTTTTATATAGTATTTGTACACTTATATATTTGCATAACGTATTGCATTGTAGGTGTATCATCCAGCCGAATATTTTGCGGTCCCACACGTATGGCACACGTGTGAAACCGTCAGCATTAGGTGATGATCTATTATGATGCGGAGGAAAGATCGGTAGAAAAGATAACACGGAAGATACATTTTCTTTTTAGAGTACTTGTGAGACGGTCGGACATCATTCCCGTAGAGCCCAGAGACTGGCATTTGGTGGATGCTGCCATCAGAGATCGAATATGGAAGAAGATATGGGTAAGTACGCGCATCTTAGTTATATTTATATATTTTATATATTTACATTATATATGTTTGATTAGAATAATTTTATAACTAATTTTTGATAACTTTGTGCAGAGGACGTACGACTTTTTCGATCGTGAGAGGACTCGAGATGCCTGACTGAGGAAGATCGGAGAGTTGTACCGGGGTTACAAGGTCAAGCTCCATAGAGGATGGCTCGAGCACCGACGAGATACTCCGGAGGAGCTTGTTCTCTGAATATAGGACTGTCTTTTGAGTCAGTGGAAGAGGATGGTTAGACACTGAAGGAGTTAGGAGTTTGAGGTAAAATTTTTAACTTTCAAATTTTTCAATATGCTTAAAATTTTATTTAAATATTTATTATTTATTGAATACTTATTAGGCTACCTCCTGTTAGAACTGAGAGAATCATGCAGTCCAAGAGTATACGCACACTCTAGGCTGCGAGTCTATGGCCAGTTGTGTGCATAGAGAGATAATTAATTCTAAATTTTTTTAGATAAATTAAATTCATATTTTTTATTATTTTTTTGATAAATTTATTCTTTGTTATAGCTGATGAGAGATGGAGTGATGCCCAAGCATAGCGAGATCTTCCGATCCAGCCGCATGGATAAGATAGGTAGGCCGATGAATGCTGCGATCGAACATATTTTTGTAAGTATTAAATATATTAGTATATATGATTAGTATTATAGCATTTTTTTAAAAAAATTATTTTAATTTATAATTACAGGATCAGTTCGATGTGCTCGCAAATGAGGGTTCGGATACCTTTGGGATCCATGACCATCTGTCTTAAGTCTTGGAGCCTGAGCACTCTAGAAGGATCCGATGTAGGCTCGGACACATGTCGATGAGCTACTGATCCGAGGCGAGCATCTCCTCATAGACTTTCGGTGTCGTCAGTCAGAAGAAGCTTGAAGAGGCGTTGGCACGAATAGATCATGCTGCGATGTGGGTAGATCGGACTGAGAAGCCCGCATCTCATCTAGAGGACATCGTGAGAGATATGATGTCGATGCTCAGCATACGTTTTGGAGTCACAGGCTTCGAGGATATGTTGGCTCATATTCCAGCTCCAGCTCCGGCTCTGGCTTCAGCACTGGCTCCGACTCCAGCTTCAGCTCTGGCTCCCAATGACGACGACGACGATGTAGATTTTGAAAATTTTTGATATATTTTATTTTTTTAAAAAAATATTATAATAAATTTTATTCGATAATAAAATTTTAGCATTTCAGAATAATTTTTGTGTTTATTATATTTTCTCATATTATATATCTGTATTTATCAGATAAAATATATAAAAAAATAAAAAATTTAATTTTTTAATTATTTAAGATCTATGACAATGATTTTATAACTGCTGTCATATCCGTACCAATCGCTATCATAGATTTTTGATGCAAATGATGCCAACCGCTGTATTGAACCTATGACAGCGGTTAAGAAATCGCTGCTATAGATTACCTATGGCAGCGGTTATGTAATCGCTACCATAGATAACCTATGACTGCGGTTACATAACCGTTGCTATAGATCGATCTATTGCAGCGATTTATAAATTGTTGCAATAGGTTATCTATGGTAGCGATTCAAACAACCGCTATAATAATCGTTGCCATAAAGCTACGATGATGGCTTCAGTAACAGCGGTTAAATAACTGTTGCCATAGCCTATGGCAGTGATTTTTTGGGCTATGACAGCGGTTCGACAATTGCTGCCATAAAGCTACGGCGATGGCTTCAGTAGCAGCAGTTAAATAACCGTTGTCATAGCCTATGACAGTGATTTTTTGGGCTACAGCAGTGGTTACGAACCGATGCCGTAGCTCTTTTTTTATAATAGTGTTAAGATTTAATCTACACATGCTTTGTATACATCTAATGCATATTAAAAAAATCTCTATTTCCTAAGCCCATGATAAAGTTCTGCATTCTTAGCAAAGATAATGAGCTTAGATAAGGGGTCTACAACAAGGCAGAAGAGGTAAGGAGAGAGAGGCTCTTTTTGTTGGAAACCACTTCTACAAAGAAACCAATCTCTTGCATTTTTATTAGCACAAACCACTATGAAAGAACAAAAAAATGTTGCAAATCCATCCGCACCATTTAGATGGAAAAACTTGAGCCTCGAAAAGCTTTAGAAGATAGCGACGTTCATTTTATCAAAAGCTTTAGCAAAATCTAATTTGCAAATCACACCAAGAGTATTACCAATTTTTGAGCAATGAAGGATTTCACTAGCACAAAAGATGTTGTCAAGAATAGTCTCCTTTTTATGTAGGCAGTTTGAATTGGGTCAATTAGGGAGCTCATAACTGGCCGAAGATGATTTGCAAGAACTGTCAAGATAATTTAGTGCAAGAATGAATAAAATTGTTCGGCCTAAATTTTCCAAGGGTCTTTGTGGCCTCTTTTAAGGGATGAGGCAGAGATAAGCGTAGTTTAGTCTGGAAAAATCTAAATTTGAGTCATGTAGTTGCTGGAATAGAGCAATCAGGTCCGTAGAGATAAGATCCCAATATTTCTTATAAAAAAATATTGAAAAGCTGTCAGGTCCTTGACTTTTGTCCACTTTGAAGTTGAACATAGCAACCCAGATTTCTTCCAAAGTAAAGGGAGCATCGAGGTCTCTCAGCTTAGTGAGAGGGGCAGGGTACAGGGGCTCTAGTTCAAATCAATGGGGGCTTTGGATTAACTTATTAAAGATTTACTTGAAGTAAGAAGTAAGATTATCTAAGATTTGCATGTGATCAACAGAATGTTGGCCCTTCCAATTAAGTTGGAAAATCCAGTTCACCTTTTTATGAAAAAAGAGTTACCTATGGACATGGCATAGATATATGATTAAAATGTCCCATTAGAAAAAAAAGAGTTTCCATTGTGTAATAAACTTAAATCACAACTTAATTTTGACTATCAATTTTGCTCTAACTATAGAAAATAATTATCTCAAAATCCATATCCAAAAGTTCCAAGGGATCTTGGGCTCTTACAGCTAGGTTCGTTTAAACATGTTATTTACGAATATTAAAAAGTTCAACTCGACAATTTTGCCGAACTAAGGTCAATTAATTAGGTTCATCTTAATAATTAAACTTAGGTATATTTTTGTAGAAACCAAGTTAATTTAAGCATAGCATGGCTTGCACATGCTCGGCAGATCCGTTAAATCACAATTCTTGCACTAAGGTTTTCTTCTGAAGATTAGGGAGTACTGAATCAGTGTACAGATCAATCAACCAATAATATTCAAGTCGATTTAATGAGTACCGAATTAGTTTTTTGATCAAATAACCAATAATATTCAAATCGATTTATAGTCCAGTGGTTGCATATCGTCTACTAAAAATAAACTTGATATGATTGTATCTTAATTGTGTTACTTCTCAAATAATTGATCTGGATACGTTTAGGCTTGCTTTCTTTTTTTTCAAAAAAAAAAGAACCTAAGTTTCTCCACGCGGATACGCGTGCGGAGGGTCGTGCCAAGTTAGGGAGGTGGACACCCTCTCGCGTGCTTTCGAGGTTGGCTTCACATGTGGGTTAGCATGAACCAATTAATGGGGGAAGGGATAGCGACGCTGGACGCCTCCGCTAACCTTAAAACACCCACGCGTTTACGAAATAAATACTCGGCACATGCGTTCCCTGTGGACGAGTTTGTTAGCTCCGGCATTTGTGCCCGTGGTTCCCTAATCCCTTGCCTCTCAAATCCCCCTTTCTCCGTGTATTCTTGGATTCTATTTTCCATGCCATGCCGTGGTGGGATCGAAATAGAGAGAGAGAGAGAGTGTAGAGAGTGCAGAGGGAATGAGTTTAGAGAGAGAGAGAGAGAGAGAGAGTAGAGAGGGAGCGAGAGAGGTGAGAGGAAGAGTCAACTCCCCGGGGGGCCGCACAGGGCTCGAGAAGAAGAGACGTGGACACGTTTATTGGGAGTCCCCCACATCATTCATCCAGCAAATCAGCTACTTGGTTGTCTTTTCCATCCTTTATCTATCTATATTTGGCTGTGCGTGTATTAATTAATTCGGTAATCCTGCCAAAAGGTTTACTGTCGATGATGTTCTCCTGTGGCCGTTCTATCTCGTTGCTAACTTCATTATTAACACCAGCGGAGAAGTAAAGATGATAATTAGACCGGATCGAATCGAAAATAAAATAGATCAATACGAATCAGATCAAAAAAATTATTAATTTAAATTTAATTTATTTATTAAATAATTAAAATTTTAAATATAAATTTAATATTTTTATTAAATAGATAATTTAATTTAATTTATTTAATTTTTTTATTATATAAATTAAATGAATTAAATAGATTAAATACATCGAGTTAAATGGATGAAAAATAAATTAATCAGATTTTAAATTAACAAATTAACTAGATCTTAAATGGATTAAATAGGTTATATAACTCAGTCCGACCTAAATATTAAACGAGTTAAATGAGTAAGCCATCAGAAATATGAACTCGATTTATTTATTAAATAAATTTAACGAATTAATTTATTTACGATTCGAACCTATCTAATCCAAATCCAAATATATTTAAGATAGATCAAATATGGATCAAGTTAGCGGATCGGATCAATTTTTATCATCTCCATGAAAAAATAATATAAATTTGAATGTGCAATAAATTTTTCTAAAAAATAAATTATATTTTGAATTAAAGTGTGAGCACCATCAACTCACGATGTAAAAATTATTATTAAGGGATGGAGGAGTACTGCAATCATGATATATTATAACTAAATCTTAAGTTTTAGGGTTTGATTGAAAAAATTAAAAGTTTTAGGATATAAATATAATTGTAAAATGTTAAAAGGATGCCGTTATAATTTTTTCTATAATTTATTGTAATCTCTTTCTTGTCCTCTTTATGAATGCTGGTCTTCAACATGGCTTAATCTAAGAATTAATTTATCACTAAAAGGAATAAATGCTAGCCGAGTGATACTTAGCATATGCTCCATATAGATAGAATTTTACATTTGATATATTCATATCCTTATAGAGTTTCACAAGAGACTTTGATTCAAAGCAAGCACCAAAAATGAGCATATATGCTGAAGTTGTTCAAGTAATGCGATATGCACACATTGAGAGATAATGCTATACTTAATTATATTTAATTATGGTTTGGTTCTAGGATATCAAAGAATGCTAGGGCTTGACAACCATGGTAGGCTAGGAGCCTTTGTACGCTACTAGCTGCGTCACACAATCAGGTCAAATAGATGACTGCGCATTGAATAGTAACATAAACAATAATTTAATAATTACAATAACAACCGCAAAATGGGATTTAATTAGCACAGTAATTAAGAACATTTCATCTCTCTTCCACTTGGAGGAGGTTCCAAGTTCAAGCATTAAGAGTTCAAAATGGGTAATCTCCCAATATTTCATGAAATAATCGGTGGCACTCTCACTATTATGAGCAAAATGAAGGGAAAAAAAGAAAAAAAGAAAAACGGCTATAATGTCTAGAATTGCCACCCATTGTATGTTACTAGCATGTACATATGATGCCTCAATAGAACAATATTATGATTTAAACAATCTATTTTAAGTCTTTAAAACTCTATGAAAGGAAGTTGATGAGCTTGCCCATTATTTTGCTCAAGAAAAAGAAAAAGGTTCCATGTAGGCCTTATAATGTTTTAAAAAGCATGCTTCATTTAATCATGTTGTTTATTAATTAAACAAAAAAAAAAACGCTTCAACACTTAAAACTTTACATCAATATTTTCCTTAATAATTACATTATTAAATAATGGTATGCCAATTGTGGCCTCAGACTAGGGCTTACCTAGTCCTAGTGATTTTGAATCCCACCAAGATCTATACTATTTTCAAATAATTAATATTATGGAACCCTTGGAAGTAGGCGTGATGTAAAAAACATGGTTTTGGGACCCATGGAAATATTAGGACATAATTTCACTATAGGGTCAGCAATGATATCTATTGTGCATTGAAATGAAATTGTAGTCATTATATATGGTACCTCTTTTATATTATAAAAAGAATATTTAACATTATCTGTAAAATAATTTGCAAGGATGGTCATTATATGTTAGTTTTGCCCTATGTAATAGCCTCATATATCTTATAGCATGTGTAGAAAGCCGGCTATTTACTTGGTTTTTGTTATTGCCAATAAGATTGTCACCAAAATGAGACCTACACACATTGTTACATATCCAATATCGTCACATGGAGGCAAAGAAAACCATTGACTAGGTTGCTAATTGTGGTAGTGAAAGGTGAATAGCTATATATAGGAGGGCTTTCGACATTATCAAAATATAAAATAACCTATAAGTATGGCCATTGTAGTTTAATTTGCCTTGTAATAGCCTCATATATTGAATAGCTCAAGCAGAAAACACTTCTTTTTAGCTTGGTTTTTGTTATTGCCAATAAGGTTGTCACTAAGGAGTTTGCATACACTGTTATTCAAAATATTCAAAATGATCGACTAGGTTGCCAATCATGATAGAGAAGTCGATATATATATATATATATATATATATATATATATATATATATATATATATATATATAGAGAGAGAGAGAGAGAGAGAGAGAGAGAGAGAGAGAGAGAGAGGGGGGGGGGTAGATTTGGTTATACTCAAGTGGATCATTACTCAGATTCGGTTAGCTATAAATTAGCTAATAGAATTCCATATCAATGATCGGAGCTACTTGGTATGATCTAGTATTTCTATATTATTCATTAAAAGTAGGTCATGAATAATTTAAATAATATGAAATAATACTTATTTATTTTAACCATATGATGTATAGATTAGAGAATAGTTTAAAGATAGTAGATTACATCCAATAACAAAGATTATTAATATGGGATCCTCATCAATTCAATTTAGACTTGATTAGGACTCCAATATAACCGAGCAAACTATATATATATATATATATATATATATATAAACTGGCTACATGTAAGTGGTATCAATAGTGCTAGCGTACTAGCTAACATGTATGATAGAGCATATATAAGTTTAAATTTTGCACTATTAATTATAATCTATAAATGACAAAATCTTTCCAAACACAAAAGATTTGGACGTTTGAAACTATGTATCCTATGTCTTTCATAACTGACCGTATGGATTTTTAATCTAAATGATCCATTATTATATTAAACTTATTATTTCTATATTAAGTATTTAGCACATTTCTCTCCGCTCTGTCTAAATAAAGTACAAATAACAATAACCAAGTAATTAACAACAAGATTACTAAATCTATCAGCCAAATAACAACAAATTATAGTTCCATCAGAGCAGATTTCCCTATTGAGCATCCGTGCCACGCAGCGCTTATGTTTCGTTCTTTCTTTCTTCTTTCCTCGTGAATCATAGCCATTATGGTGCTATACTAAATAACCTTAACCACTCTACAAAGGACGACTACAGCTTAGAAGAAATTAAACAGGCCAAATGAAGGATAGCTCCCATATCTATAAGTTTTAATTGGGAAATAATAATTACCCAACAACGAGTAGTGTGGAGGTGTGGGAGGGGCACGCTTTCCCAGCTCGCTGAGCGTAGCCATGTTCGGCGGGATATTTTTCGGACCGGCGCAGCAATGAATGCAGCACAATAGAAAAATCATTCATAGTACGGTACGTAGGAAAGCGGGAGCGATCTTTTTTATATTATAACCAAACAAACAGTAACGTGAATGGAAAAAGAAAGCATTGGATGGGAAAAGAATACGAGGGGCCGAGACGACCTGGTAATTAAAACCAGTATTTGGCTCATCAAACAGTTAATCTTTAAGTATATGCTTCACAAATTCACCTTTTCAAATTTTATCACTCAAGATGGCCGGTATTAGCATATATATATATATATATATATATATATATATATATATATATATATATATATCTCCCTTGCAAATATATGCCTCTTATTTCATAAAGTTTAAGCATATATATATACACACACACATACACACCAAATGTTGGATGTACATGTTGATAATGTGGCTCTTTTGAATTTTGATTTGGTACCAAAATTAATATAAAAAATGCTGGTGATGATATAAATATCTAGGACTGAGGTTATACATCGTAAAAGAAGGTAGTAGAATTATTTAACGGGGGGTTAATGAGGGGGACTATTTGTTGTTTGGGCTCAGCTTTTGAACAGGGGGCAGGAGCAGTGACATTAAAGCATGGCCCCGGTCACAGAAAAGTACCGGGTTTTACGGGTTCAAAGGACGGGCCAAGCAAACGCCCCCAGTGTCCTCCACGTGAAACACCACACCACCCTCCGATGACCAACCAACGGTCCGCGTGGCCCCACGACCAATAGAGCGCCAAAGGAGACAAGATTGGATAGCTTTCACTACCCTCCTCTATTCCACGCTCAGCCAATCGTTGGCTACTCGCATCGCCACTGTTCCTCCCCGTGTCCATTCTTCTCTCCTTGTCTACCCCCCCCCCCCCACCCCACCACCACCGTGTGCAAGTAGTAACTGTGTATTATTCTTCTATAAGTTAAAAGCTATATCAACTTATAATGCTTGTTTAGAGAGAGAGAGAGAGAGAGAGAGGGTTTTTGGATCACTGTGGAAAGGGAGCAGAGAGAGAGAGTGGGTTTGGGAAGGTGTCATAAATGGAATTGGATTGTGGCAGGGAGGGCGGCGGTGCAGTGGCTCCAATTCCGTGTCTTTAATATACTCTTCAAGGAAGTGAGACAGAGAAGAGCCAAGCCGAAGCCAAGAGAGAGACGAGAAAATAGGGAGGAGACTAGAGCGGAGAGAGAGAGAGACAGACAGAGAGAGAGAGAGAGAGAGCTAGGGAAGGAGCCAGCAGCAATCGCTGCTGCTACTGCTGCCGCCTCGTCTCAGTGGCAGTGAAAAAAAAAAAAAAAAAAAGGAAGGAAGAAAGAAAGAAAGGGAAAAGCAAACCAAATCCCAGCACTCGACGTGCGTACGGACAAAATTAGCAGCGGGCGGGCGCAGCAACGAGCAACAATTTTCCATCCATTCAATCGATCTTTAAAACCCACAGCCTGGACTAGAAGAAAACCTACCCCCGTAACCCCATCTATTCCTCCTCCTCCTCCTCCTCCTACTCAATTTAATTTAAATCCTTCCACATAGCTTATATAGCATAATATATACCTTCATTGTGGTAACTCTCTACACCACGCTTAGCTTTGCCTTTTGCTCATCAGCAGTCTTCATAAATATAACCAGATCTAGAGAGAGGAAACAGGAGGGGACCGGTTTGGTCTGGTCGTGCTATGGATTATAAGCAGCAACCGAGGGGAGGAGCATGGCAGGGTTCTCTCTAGGTGGGAGCCACCGTCAAGGAGGCGAACAAGAAGAAGAAGGCGGAATCCATCCAGAGAACCTCTTTCTCTACAGCGGTGGCGCGAGGAGCGAAGAAATCCCCTACACCCGGGGCTTCGAGCTATGGCAGCAGCAGCAGCAGATCCAGCGGCACCAGCAGCACTTCTACCCCTCATCCGCACTCCTTTCCTTCTCCGATGAGCCCCCGGCGCATCCGCCCCAATCCGGCGTCCGCGGTGGCGGAGGAGGAGGACGGATGAGCGGCGGTGGCAGCAAGAGCTGCCAGGACTGCGGCAACCAGGCCAAGAAGGATTGCCCCCACCTCCGGTGCCGCACCTGCTGCAAGAGCCGCGGCTTCCAGTGCCCCACCCACGTCAAGAGCACCTGGGTCCCCGCCGCCAAGCGCCGCGAGCGCCAGCAGCAGCTCGCCACCGCCTCCCAGCAGCAACCCCATTCCCTCCGATCCGCCGCTGTCGGTGTCAGCGGAGAGCCTTCCAAGAGGCCCAGAGAGATCTGCCCCCGCCTCCCCACCGCCATCGCGACGGACACCTCGTCAGGTATCAGTACAAATCACGCCACTATTCCTCCCTACCCCATCTCCACTGTTCCCCGAATCCTTTGCGTGATCCTGTCTACTTCACCACTACACCCTCTCATTAATGCAAACAAACTAACGACACATATATCTATATATCTATATGTGTTAAACTAGAACCGCCGATATAAGCTTGGTTATTGGCAGCAGGAGGAGGTGGGGTAATGGAGGCGGGGAGCTTCCCGGCGGAGGTGAGCTCGGCGGCGGTGTTCCGCTGCGTGCGGGTGAGCCCGATAGACGAGGCGGAGGACGAGTTCGCGTACCAGACGGCGATCAGCATCGGCGGGCACGTGTTCAAGGGCATCCTCTACGACCAGGGACCCGACGGCGCCCCCTTCCCGACGACGACGACGACCCCTCGCCACATCCACCACGGTGAATCCTCCTCCTCTTCCTCCGCCACCGCCGCCATCAGTACTACTGCAGCCGCTATTTCTACTGGTCTCCCTGCGAGCACCAGTGCTGGTGCTAGTACTACTGCGGCAGCTCCCACCGGGTTTTTGGATCCGTCGTCGCTGTACCCAACTCCACTGAGTGCTTTCATGGCCGGTACCCAGTTCTTTCCACATCACCCCAGACCTAGCTAGCTATAACTAATTATTATAAGCAATGCACATTGGCCTAGCGTTTCTTTCACCAGTTTTCTAAGCTATCTTTATCTTAGTTTTTCAGTGAATGTAGCGTTGGAGTCGATCCCAGTTTCTTTCCATTCCTCCGGTATTTGCTTGAAATTAATCTAACAAATATTTCGAGCTAGCTAGTTAGCTTTCTTCCTGTTGCTTTCTGATCCTTCTCTCTATTCCTTGAACTTCTTCGGATTGCCCGCGGATTTGAAGATGTTTGAAATGGTTGACCACGGCGCGCGGAATTGGTTTGGCAACAGGAAGACCTGCAGGCGAGAGGTGGGATCGTGTTTGTTTTGCTTTGCTCTACATTTTTATTCCTATGAGGGATCGAGGATTAACCTTCGTTGGCTTCGTTTATTTTATTCGAGGGTCATGTCTACCAACCCGGCACTGCTGGCCTCTCGCCCATGCATGGCATTCTGAGTACGGAACCCAAGAAAGAAGTCGAGGAAACCTTCTTTTTCTCGATCTTGTTCATCTTCTATTGTTTCTTCACACTTCTTTTATCCGGGGTGCATAAAATATTTATGCGGGCTCCGTTCTTTCTTTATTGGGGGATTGATGGATGGATGTGACCCTCGTCACCGTCCCTTGGGCCTAAATATAAGGAAGAATGAGATGAATGATAATGATAAGAGAAGGGAAACTTCTTCACTTCTTGGTATTAGAGTGTGCTTGTGTTAGCCGTCATTAGGCTCTCATCGTGAGAAGTGCTGCTCCTGCTGCCGCTTCTCCTCCCCCTCCTCCTCCTCTCTCTCTCTCTCTCTCTCTCTCTCTCTCTCTCTCCCTCCCACTCTCCTTGATGAATTTTTCTTCTCTAAGGTAACCTTTATTTCACCTTAATTTCTGGCATACATATATTTCTCAGTTCACAAACCTGTTGTTAGACCTTTACCAAAGAAAAAAAAAAACATGTTGTTAGACCAAGACTGTAATAGTGTATTAGGACAAGCAGCTTGTCGGAAGGGGAATAGGAGTTTACGGCACCCCATATTCTAGTTACATTGTTGACCTTAAGATTGTCTCTACGTTATCATAGCTTAAAGAGCTTATATTATAACGGAAAATGGTATTGTTAGAGTGCTAAATTGCCAGTCAAAAAGGGCAAGCAGGAAGAAGTCAGTAGTCAGGACTCTTCCATCCTATACTAAGAAGCATGAATATATTAATAAAATTTGTTAATTACAAGTAGAGATATTAAATTACTTTATCACTGATTACTTGGTCGTCACGATATGTTATGCTTCATAGTTTGTTATGCTGATTGCTTCTTTTCATAATTTATCTTGCTGATTAGCCAAAACTTGGTACTTTATTTTATACCATATATCCATGTGAGAAGAAAATTCACATTATGAGCTTTGCTGGCTTAAACTAATTAGCATATGACAGCAAGTGGGATAGGCATAGGCAAAATCCAATGGATTTATAATGGATAAACAAAGTGGAGCTCTGGAATAATTTGATTGCCATATCATGAGTTTGGGACATAAGGAAAATACTATTACAGGTTAAGGGTGTCCTTAGAGGGCAGATGGAAGAGAGAGCTGGAGTTAAAATGAGCGTACCTCTTAGAGATGAACATGTTAGGTTGAAGCTTGGAGAGATAAGGTAAAAACATATGAGGGCTTTTGTTATTTCACCAAATAATTGTGTAGTAGACAAATTAGATGCAAAAAGAAAATATATGTCTAAATGATTTGAGGAGACCTTGATAAGTTGCGAAGATTTTGTTCTCTTGAGTTATGAAAGAAATATTGAAGAGCATTAGGACTTTGGGATATATGCATTGATGGACAGCTAAACATTGATTGTAACCAATGGTAGAAAGGATATTAATACATAGGAATCGGTTTGTTATTTACAGTCAAATATATATGGTATGTCTACATTGTTTATAATGATCTTGTGTTATCTTGTTTTCCCAAAGGATGCTGCCCCTTTTTTCTTTTTCTTATTTAATAACATCACTACCCGATGACGTTCTAGGTCAAATTCATGTTTTTATTTGATATAATTTAATAATATTTTGTAAATTTTTTGTTATACTTCTTGCCGACGACAACTTAGTACTCCAAAACATGCATTTCTTTTTAAAAATAAAAAAAAAATAAAAACTGGTTAAATATTGCCCAAGTACTTAGAAAGCTTATTGGAGCACCAAGAAATGTTCATCTATCTATTTCTTTTTTCCTTCTTAGAAGAATTAAAGGACATATTAGAAGTAGATAGTGTATCATGAGTATTTGTTAAATTCACTGCAGAAAAAATTTTCAAGTCTTCTTGAAATATCTCATTCTAAGTATCTCTATATGATTACTATTTTAATTGCTCTCTCTCTCTCTCTCTCTCTCTCTCTCTCTCTCTCTCTCCATCCTCTTACATCAGGGACATTTGCATTTATTTTGGAGTTTCTCTTTAAAATATCCAGATAATTATTTAACATGATTGTCAAATATCATTTTCGCTTCTTCTTTTTATATATGCCTATAGTTATAGTGCTAGATTTGCATCTTTTATATTTATTTGAAATGTTTTAATGATATAATATTTAGTTATAATGCAAGTTTTATACCTCAATAAGGTCATATAATGAATTTCTCAAAGTCACAGCTTAGCGAAGCCAATTAATACTGAACTCTGAAACAAAAATGGAAAATCATATATAGTTAATGTAGAAAGATAGAGTGACACCTTTTTTAGCAAACCATGAACACAGAAAGTACCTTTGTAATTGTTTACCCTCAGAGTGAAATTGCTTTATCAGATAATTAATCTTAATAGTCACCGGAAGCCTGTGTGCAGCACACCACATAGATAATAATCTTTTTGAGCTGATGAATACAAAGTCTTAGAAAGGGAAATAATAATGAAACACAAGAAGCCAAATATTGGAGTATAAAGATGTCTGGCATTAGTATTATTGTTAATCATAAGCCTAAAGATGGGTCTGAGGAGTATGCTCATAGACTCATTAATTTATAGCATGAATATTATGACATTATGTAACCTCGTATTGGTTTGATGCAGTCAAAGAAAAAGGTGCAGGACATGATAGCCATGGGAGGAAACCTAAGAAACGTACCTAGCTACTTTGTTCCTCGTAGCCGTCTTTTACTATAGTAATTAACAGTAAGGAACTTAAGCTGCCTATATCCTTAAAATGTAAGATGAGATCAGCATTTGGGTTCTGAAAAAGAAACACAGTTAGCATTGTATGTGAAATTCAAAGATCACTGCATCCATCAAATGGTACGCAGCTACACCATGGATGACACTTTTTTAGTTTTGAAAGAGAAATTTCTTTAAGATATAGAGTCCAGAGTAGGGCGTTGCCAAGCTAAAGCATCACTGATTCCTGAACAAAACAATGGAGATAACGAATCCTTTTGCAGTAGAATATGTTATTCTTTCCAAGAAAAAGTAGAATATCCGATCTATGTATGATAATTGATAACTACCTTCAACAACATTATGGGACGCTGGTAGCCACATCACCTTGCCATCAATTCCCAGTTTATTGTATTTTGGAAAAGCTCTACTTTCGTAATGCTCACAATTATTCTGTCAAATTTTAGGTATTTCTATTTGACTCTTAGATGCTTAGGATTTTAACCATAGCTTAGCTAGTTTGGGTGATCAATGTGGCAATGCACCACAAAAACAAAAGGTGGCTGGTGTGTCTGGGAGTGACTATGACTGTTCAGTTTAATCACACGAGAACATTTCAATTTATCTTTTTATCATACGATTTAATAAGGTTAAAGAATCACCAGAGAAAAACTTTCCATCCTCCAATATCTTCCACTTGTGAAGAAGTACTTTGTGAAATCATCGTCAAAACTTTTATCCATATTCTCCTTATTGGAAGGATGCTACAGTTCCTCTTTCTTTCTCATGGTCGTCCATTCCGCGAGTAGTTTTGGAGCAATAAGAAGGGAAAAAAAAAATGGAGCATATGAAGGAATACAAGTGCTGTATTTTTTAGTTCCTCAAGGAACCGATCCCGATCATAATTAAGCTTGATTCAGAGCTTAATAGGGAGGATATAGAAAGAGAATTCAATGAGGCCTGTGGCTGTACGTTGTGAGAACCTGATTTGCTCCCTGAGCTTTCAAGTGGAAAAGGAAAGGAATAAAGGGATGAGGTGATCTGGAAGTATGAAAGGTACCCTATTGTATATCACAACCTGCCATCCTATACCTCCACAGTTCACCACTATAAATAATTAAAAGGCGTGCATAGAATGATTCCAAAGCTTTCATCTTCTAAAGGGATTGGAATGCAATCTATGTTGTTTCCAATGTTGATCCATTAACATGACCAGTCTAGCATGTTGGCAGATGAAATGTGAACTTGCTATAACTTAATGGACTGGTCCAAAGATAAGCATGTGATGATGAATGATTTGGCACCAGTAGGACACTTGAGAGCACATGAGAGTTTAGAATACTATTGATGTCATTCTAGCGATGTTTACTACTTTCACATTTGTTTTGAATTGTCAAGGGAAGGTAGCCCTCCAAGTAAATTTTGTGGGTCTTCACTGCTTAAAGGCTGCCTTTCTGCATGCATGCATGTAAATTCACGTAGATGCATAGTAGCATACACATGTCTGTGAACACCACACAAAAAGCACACAAATGAAAACTGAAATAAAAATCTTGTTAGATTGTGAGCGCTATCAGAATATTCATTATGCCAATAAGTTGGTGTGAATTGGTGAACAAGCTGTTAGAGGCGGGCATTTTAAATCACTGTTTCGAAGTCATGCCGTGCGAGTAATCTACAATGGATTAACCATCCTAATTGGAATCATATGACGCGTCAATTTTGATCAGCATGTTGCATTTATCGATCTTTTGAAGTTACGTTGCAATGCAATCAACTTAGGCCTTTGTTTTGAAGCCAGTTTTCATATTTATTTGCCAAGCTAAGCTAGTTCATGCATGTCAATTGGTGCAAGCTTCAATGCATGCATTTCGACATGCAAACCCTAGGTCATTTTAAGGGTTGGATCAATACGTAGCTCCACGTTGGCCCGAACCAGTTAGAACGGATTCAACTAAAGATGTTTTCAGGCCTTAGAAGTCCTCCTGTCCCAAGAAAGTGGGTTGGATCTGTGTCATATTTTTCCTTCTACATGGTACTAGCAAAACCACTTTCCACACAAAGTAAATTGGCTGACCTGAGCTAGTTATGCCATTGAAATTAAACTATATTATTAAAAGAATTCTAAAATAGATTTGCTTGTCTCATACCACAAAGTTGTGTGTTCTGGGGCAAGTTGACTTGAAGCAAATGTGGTCTCAAGTATTCACAGAATAAAGTCTGAATGATTCATGAATAATTAAAAGTTTTTTTTTTTTCTTTACAGTTAATAATTCCTTATTGATATATTGATTATGGAGCTAGCTATTCAGGGAATTATCATTTCAGTCAATGAAAAAAAATCTAGAGCAATTCAATTATTTTTCAACAGTTTGGTGAATTTTGTTGCTTTATGTGAAAGCCTGTGCACATTCTAATGGATTCTCTGCATGCAGTTCATATAAGACATTAAGATTTATAACAAAAAATAGGATGAAAGATCAGCAAGCCAAATATTTTTGCTTGTTGGTGCACTCGACTACTCTTCCTGCTTGCTCCTCACTTTGGCCAAATATCTTTGCTTGTTCCACCTAATGCAAAGTTTATTAATGCAAGGAAAATTAAAGAAGCAAGGGCCTTCACTACAAGTCATAGACTCTAAAATGCGCGATCATGTTAGATATAGTTAGCATAAAGATCGTTGGAATTTGTAAACCAAATTAAAGATAGTCTTATTATTAGCAATAACCTTTAGTATTTCCTATAAAATTCACTTAGAATTCCTCTACATATATAAAACCAAAGTGTCACTTATAAATTTGACTCTTAGTATTTTGTGTAGAAGATAGTTGAAGGGTTATAAAATTCTATATAAAGGGATGTACTTAAGCAATTTTGGATCAAGAAAGTTGAAGCAATTTTAAACAAGATTAAAAGTTCTCTTCTATTGATAGGTCTACTTTCTTCATCTCTTGTGTGAGAAATACTACAAATACTCCTCTCCTCCTCTATCTAGCATTACAAAAATGACCTTTTATTTTGTATATTCATGTTACTATGACATATTAATCATACTTTTTATGCTGCCACTAGCATACTAGTTTGTTCCCATATTAAGTTTGAATCCAGCTCCTCTACTAGTACACCGCACTCCATTTCCGAGATGGATGACATGATGGCAATCCATGCATGAAAGATGCACTATGGAGAGGAGGGGCCAAGCAGATCATATACCTATTTACTCATTCTTCTGCAATAGCTTCTAAAACCTTATTAAAGTTTGAAACTGTAAATTTCCGATACTTGGTTTATCTGAGTCCCAAAGTTCATAGCTAAAAGTCTATTTGGAACCCCAATTGCTTTCCCAAACTACATCAAACACTGTTCCTGGTATTCTTCTCCTTTCCCCAATCCGCTCCAACAACGAGTTCTCTAAAGATACAGGCAATTCCAATCCATAAAATTTAGATAATTAAAACAAACTTTTTCATAAGAAAATTAATCAAAAAAAAAAAAGAGGAGACAAGCACACCCACACAGAGACGGGAGTAGGTTCTATGAGGATCAAAACAAAGCTGTTACCACGTTTCGAATAAGCGTTTGACCATGCATGGCGTTGGAGGCTTGTCTTGGACCGCCGGGCAGCGGCCACATCGGATAAGGAAACGTAATGGGAGTGTTATGGGCTCCCATAATGATGCACCATAGATGGCTTTGTGATCCCAAATGTGATTAGCTTTTTTATTATTTATATAATTTAATAAATGTAAATTTAATTTTGAGTGATGAACTACAATGGTTTCTTTTTCTCGATTAAAAACGAAATTAAGTGATATTTATTTATTTATGTTAAATTGAATCATCTAATGAGATGAAGGTGATGGCCGCCATAACCTAGAGGCTCAGAAATTAACAGTCCAGACGTTTTAGGCACGTATAAGTGGCAGATAGCATGGATGGCTATCATTATATTAGGAGAATTGCTGATCGTTGTTCTTCTACCTACTTCGAGCTTATTTGGGGGATCTAGTAGGATTGGACGACTGCGGTTGGATTCATGGATTCGGCAGTCTATTTAGCTAGAACTCATATCAATCTAATATTTCCACAACCCAAATTCTATGGGAAAAAAAAAAAAAAAAAAAAAAATCTTCATGAGCTTTTTTCCCCCTCATGCAGACCAGTAGGCCCACAAATAGGATACGGGCTAAAACTAGGACAGGCCTTTAAAAGATATTATGCGCTGAGCAAGCCTACAAACCTTCTCCCTGTAGGATATTCTTGTAGGAATATCCAAACAGGTTTCAAATATTTTTTCATATTTAGCCTCCAATGTACTTCCCACTCTCGTGAAAAAGAGATGAACTGATTAGAGTTAGAGTTGGGCACAAGCAATACACTCATGGAGAAGAACAAACGGCTACTATTGCATAAGAAGAAGTGCAATAGGGTTTGATCCTTTCTCACAAATGTATTCTCATTTTGGTTGATGCACTCTTCTTGATTGGCCCTTAAACAAGAGTTGAAGAAATTAAAGTGTTTTCATCAATTAAAGAAGATATGTAGAGAGCAACTCAAAGTAAATATGTGCAACAGTAATTTCAATTTGGACAAAGGCTAAGAAATCAAAAATAAAAATTTGAAGATTTTGCATCGTAATTGTAAACATGTATCTTATATAAGCGCATAAAAAGAAGTATATTATTTAAAATGTGAACCCATAGCATTTATTTAGCATGAATGGAGATTGAGGACCATGTAGGAACACTAATCTGACTCAATTATTTGGGAATAGTTTAGCTTAGAATATGCTGCAATTAAGGCGTCAAACGAATCAAGTCGGATCAAAGCATGCTTGACCCCGACTTGACCTGATTTCATATTTAGGTAATGATTTTGGACCTAGACCTAACTTATTAGTTAATCAGGTTGGGTCTTGAAAAATGATATAAGGCTTAGTGGATCATTCACTATTACAAAAAAGAACTACGACAGTGGTTCGTAATCGCTGTCGTAGCCTAAAAAATCGCTGCTATAGACTATGACAGCGGTTTTCTAACCGCTGCTACTACGGTCATCGCCATAGCTCTATGGTAGCGATTGTTGCAGCGATTGTTTGAACCGCTGCCATAGATAGCCTATTGCAGCAGTTTATAAACCACTACAATAGATCGACCTATAGCAGCGGTTATGTAACTGCTACCATAGGTTATCTATAGCAGTGGTTACATAACCGCTGCCATAGGTAATCTATAACAGCGATTTCTTAACCGCTGCCATAGATCTAATGCAGCGGTTAGCACCATTTGCACCAGAGACCTATGGCAGCAGTTGGCACGGATATGACAACGATTATAAAACCGCTGTTGTAGATCTTGAATAATTAAAAAATTAAAATTTTTATTTTTTTTATTATTTTATCTGATAAATACATATATATAACATAAAAAAATATAATAAATATAAAAATTATTTTGAAATGCTAAAATTTTATTATCAAATAAAATTTATTATAATATTTTTTTAAAAAATAAAATATATCAAAAGTTTTCTAAATCTACATCATCGTCGTCATTATCGGGATCCAGAGCCGGAGTCGGAGCTGGAGCTGGTGTTGGAGCTAGAGCTGGTGCTGGAGCCGGAGCCGGAGCTGAAGCTGAAGCTAGAGCTGAAATGCGGGCCAACATATCCTCGAAGTCGGTGACTCTAAAATGCGCACTAAGCATCGACATCATGTCTCTCATGATGCACTCCAGATGAGATGCACACTCTTCAGCTCGATCTGCTCGCATCGTAGATCCACCCATGCCAACGTCTCCTCAAGCTCCTCCTGACTGACGATATCAAAAGTCTGTGAGGAGACGTTCACCTCGGATCAGTAGCTTGTCGACGTGTGTCCGAACTTGCATCGGATCCTTCCAGAGTGCTCAGGCTCCAAGACCTAAAATAAATGATTATAGATCCTAGAGGTATCCAGACCCTCACTTGCGAGCGCATCTAACTGATCCTATAATTATAAATTAAAATAAAATTTTATAAGAAATGCTATAATACTAATCATATATACCAATATATTTAATACTTACAAAAATACGTCCGATCATGACGTTCATCGGCCTGCCCATCTTGTCCATGCGACTGGATCGAAAGATCTTGCTACGGTTGGGCATCACTCCATCTCTCATCAGCTATAACAAAGAATAAATTTATCAAAAAGATGATAAAAAATATGAATTTATTTTATCTAGTAAGATTTAAAATTAATTATCTCTCTATGCATACGACTGGCCATTAACTCGCGGCTTAGAGTGTGTATACTCCTGAGCTGCACGATTCTTCCGATTCTGATGGAAGATAGCCTAACAAATATTTAAATAAATAATAAATATTTTAAAAAAAATTTTAAAAAATTTTAAACATATTGAAAAATTTAAAAGTTAGAAATTTTACCACGAGCTTCTGACTCCTCCAATGTCTAACCATCCTCTCCCACAGACTCGAAGGACAGTCTTGTATCTAGGAAATAAGCTCCTCCAGAGTGTCTCGTCGGTGCTCGAGCCACTCTCTATAGAGCTTGATCTTGTAACCTCGGTATAACTCTCCGATCTTCTTCAATCGGGCATCTCGAGCCCTCTCGTGATCGAAAAAGTCGTACATCTTCTGCATAAATTTATCAAAAGTTAGTTACAAAACTATTCTAATCAAACATATATAGTGTAAATATATAAAATGCATAAATATAACTAAGATGCGCATACTTACCCATATCTCCTTCCATATCCGGTTCTTAATGGCAGCATCCATCAAATGCCAGTCTCTGGGCTCTACGAAAATGATGTTTAACCGCCTCATAAGCACTCCAAAAAAGAAATACATCTCCCATGCAATCTCTCCTACTGGCCTTTTCTCTGCATCATACTGCACCATTACCTGATGCTGGCGGTTCCACATGTGTGCCATACGTGTGAAACTATGAAATATCCGACTGGATGATGCACCTGCAATACAAATACGCTATGCAAATATATAAGTGTACAAATACTATATAAAAAATAAAGTTGTGCTAATATAATTAAAATGTACACTCAGATGTCTGCATAGTAGCATGTGTCTCAAATATGGACGACGGTAGAGGCTCAGCTGTCAGTGGAGTAGATGCCGATGGTGGAGATCCCTAAGCAGCGATGTTGAGGTGGACAGAATATGCTCCGACTGCTCCTCAGATGTTGAACTACACGTAACCCACCGAGGGACAGAGGTGAAAGCTAGATGTCATTTCGATGCTATCGTGAACTGCAACGTTAATGAACATTAATCAATATAACATATTGAACAATAATATTAGTATAGCATCAATAAATAGTCTCTAATATATAGACTAATCAATTGACGGATCTATCATTATGCAATGCAATAAACAAAATCAACAAGATATAAACATCCAAAAAATGTTATGCAATAAATTCTATAACATAAATTACATTCATAAATAATTAAAGATGAGCAACAATCGTAGATCCAATCTCTTATGTGAACCTTGATGTTAATCCAAAAATCTGAAAGAATAATAAAGTAGATGATGGTGGCACCTTAGGACTTAAAGTTGGAACTTTAGAGAAACATATCAAATTCTATTCGCTCAAAAGTCGAGCCGGCTTCGTGCCAGAGACAGCCAACTCCGTGCCTGAGACATCCGACTAGGATTTTTCCTCAACCGGCTCGATCACGGCTCAAGCCGGCTCAGCTGCGTATTCGAGCTGGCTCGACTGTGTGCCATCCCCTCGATCACTCCCTCTCTTTCTCTCTCAATCTCTCTCGTCGACGATGGTGATGAGGTCGAACCCCTCCCTCTCAGCTTTTTCATCTCTCGATCTTCCTCTCTCCCTCTCTCAATCTCTCTCACCGACGAGATCAGACCCCATCCCTCCCTCTCTCACTCTCTCGATCTCCCTCATCGGCAAGATCGAACCTCATCCTTTCCAGTGATGCCAGCGAGGCTGGACCCCCTCCTTCCCTCTCTCACTCTCTCGATCTCCCCACTCTCCCTCTCTCGATCTTCCTCACCGGCGAGGCCAGACCCCCTCCTTCCCAATGATGGCGGCGAGGCCGGACCCCCTCCCTTCCAATGATGGCGGCATGATCGGATCCCTCTCTTTCTCTCTCAGGTACAGACCCATTGGATATTCGAATTTAGATATGATATCAGTAATTAAAATTGAATCCAGATCTGAATATCCAAATTTTGATCCAAATCTAAATCATTGATAGATCTAGTCCACAGCCACCGACATGGCACGGCCTAAGGCTACCACCACGATACGATCCAAAAACTATGGCATGCAGATAATTATAATATTTATAATAAATATTTATAATATTTATTATAAATATTTTATAAATTATTATAATTATACATGATTAATAAATAATATTATAAAATTTAAAAAATATATATCTACGATTATAGAGAGTGGGTTGCATTGAAGGCTTCGAGGATCGCCGACGACGATACTAGAGGAGGATGACCATACTAAAGGTAACCTACAAAATAAAAGCAAGATAGTGAGATAAAGAAGAGAGAGAAAGAGAGAGAGTAAGGGCGGCCGGGGATGGAGGGCTAGAGGGAGGGGGCATAGTGACGAGGAGGCCCGAGAGGGCATAGTGATAAGAGGGTCGGCAATCGAAAGGAGAAGTGTGGGGGTGGGGGGGTTGGATGGGGGGTGGCGGGGCTGGGGGTGGGGGGGTTGGGTGGAGGGCGGTCGTGGATGGGGGGAAGGAGGGGCGGTCGGGGAGAGGGTGGGGGGTGGTAGGGGCGGTCAGAGATGGGGGGTGGTAGGGTGACGGGAAGGGCAGTCGGGGATGGGGGAAGGAGGGGCGCCAAGGGGAGGGGGTGGGGGTGGTGGGAAGGAGCGATCGGAGATGGAGGAGGGGCGGTCGGGGGGAGGGTGGGGGATGGGGGTCCGGGTGCGGGGTGGTGGGGAGGGGCGGCGTCGGTTGAGGGATAAGGAGGGGCGACACTGATTGGGGGGGAAGGAGCCTCACCGATGACGAAGGAGAGGGGGAGAGATAGAGAGAGAGATCGAGCATGCACGGAAGAAAAGTAGAAAAAATTTGAGAATTTTTAATCTAACCTACGGCAGCGGTTATCGAACCGCTGTCATAAATCTATGGCAGTGGTTATCCAAAACTGCTGTCATAGATCTACGGCAGTAATTCCATAACCACTACCATAGATCTATAGCAGCGATTTTTGATAACCGTTGCCATAGGTTGAAAATAATTTTTTTTTATTTTTTTTTAAATATTATATAATTTTAAAATTTAATATCCATCTTCACCGTTTATTATCTAAATAATTATTATTAGAGTATCTTCGCAAAAGGTTGCCTCGATTTGATGGCCCTAGCTTCATCGATTAGAATAATTCAATTTCGATGATCACGAATGATGATGCAATGATCTGATAGATGAAGATTTTTGATGGATTTAAAAATCTATAATGATGATCTCAATGATATTTGTAGTATACTATCAAAGTTTTACTTCAATCGGATATCGTTATCATGGTCAATTTAGTATGAAATAATTTCGATCGTTAAATTAGAAACAAGCGATCAAAGGGTTAAACGACGTTTGATTATGAGATAATTTTTTAGTTAAATGATCTTTATTATAATTTTAAATATTTTATATGGCGATGATAGTAAAATTTAAATCATTTTCGTATAAACTGTTTATGTTAAGCAGATATTGCAAAAGTATGAGCATAACAACCGATGAAGTTTCAGAATGGTTATTAGAAGATGTATAGTTTTAGATCGTTCTTTATTTCATGAGTTGAATTTTATAATCACCATCATAAAAAATAATTAAAGTAGTAGCCAAGATCATTTATAAATAAAATATCTCATAATCGGATACCGTTTGATCCTTTGATCACTCATTTATCGTTTAACGATCAAAACTAATCTATACTAAATTGATCGAGATAATGATATCTGATTGAAGTAAAACTTTGATACTATGCTACAAACATCACCGAGATCATCATTGTAGATTTTTGGATCCATCGAAGATCTTTATCTATCAGATTATCGCATCGTCATTCGTGATCGTCGAAATCAAATTTTTTTGATCGACAAAGCTAGGACCATTGGATCGAGACGATCTTTTACGATGATACTCTAATAATAATTATTTAGATAATGAACGATAAAAATGAATATTAAATTTTAAAATTATATAATATTTTTAATATATATATATATATATATATATGGCAGCGGTTAAAATTAACCGCTGCTATAAATCAGCTTATAGAAATAGTTTCTAAAAATCATTGCTATAGATCCGACTTATGACAGTGATTACAATGAACCACTGCTATAGATCGATCTATAGCAGTGGATTTTAGAAATCATTGCTATAGATCTGACCTATGGCAGCAGTTTTCGATAGCTATAGTAGCGGTTTCAAAAATCGCTGCCATAGTATGCACTGTCATAGATCATTTTTGTAGTAGTGATTCAAGTGGCCATGATCAAGTATACCCAGACCCCACCAGAAATGTCTGGGTTGGGGCTGGAACCGAGTCGGTTAGCTTTGCAGTTCAAATCAAGCATTTCGCTATTCTTTTATAGTTAAAATATGATAATCAATATCTAAATATAAAATTATTAAAAAATGTTAAACAAAAAAGAACCAACTTAAAGTTGAATTCTCATTCAAAAAAAATTTAATTCATACAAATTATCAATCAAACTATGATTTTTAATTATATATTGATATACTTGAGGAGTTAAAAATAAGAATCCACCAAAACAATGTGGATGTCAAATATTAGTAAGCAAAAATAGATGAGACTAGATCTAGTTAGTGAAGTGAAAAAAGAGGAATCAACTTAAACAAGAGTTAATTTAATGGATTAGAAAAGATATTTAGAGTGAAGGAGAAGAATATTTATATGATTTGGGATTTTGCGTCATTGGATCAGGTTCAAGACTAATCATGCCTATCTTCTATTAATCCAAATTAGACTTGGATGATATATAAGTTGGATACAAGACCCATATGAAACCTAGGTTTTAGGTCGGTCTCATTTTTTAGCTTAACCCAAAAGTCGGGGCTTCAAATATAGATAAGGTCTAGTCTAATCTCGGTCATGACTGGGTTGGGTCATGGGTCGACCCAACTGATTAGTAACCCTTGTTGCAATCACAATAGAATCCTAAGAGGTAGATGACAGGCATATGGTCGAACACCTCCATTGAATTGCACCATTCCTTTTGTCTAATTAACAAAACTAGCTTGACATTAGGGCATTAGCTCTTATCCTACACCCCATTGCATCACTGAGAAATAAGTTATAAACCGCACACGTTGCGGTTAAAACATCTTCCGAGTAGTTTGGGTTATAATGATGAATTGTAAGAATCATAGACATCATGGGCCGGAAAAGGTGCGAGCTTGATATCTAATCAAAGTACAATCTTCAGCAATGAAACTAGGCTATATCAGACAAGAACTTAGCTCAACCATTTTAGGCATGGCCCATTTTCATTTGGGCTTCAAGGTTTCAGGCCAATATTTGGATTAGAAGCCCGAACATCAAACCCAAACTTCTCAATAATTTAAGAAATCATGCTCATTTAGGGCTGGAAGTGGGCCAGGCTGAGCTAGGCCACACCTCTTCTCGAGCTCTGTTTGAAATATTTTTTCGGGCTTTGGATTAGGCTTAGATCTGCAAATATTTTATAATTTAAGGCCCTGGCCCAACCTGAGCCCCTGCCTGAGCTCGATCCAAACCTAATTGGGCCAGCCCAAGTTCGAGTACGAGCCCAAGACTTAGCCTGAACCCCTCCCTCTTCCTCTATTTCTCTCCCCTCTCTCTCTCTCTCTCTCTCTCTCTCTCTCAATTTCCATAGCTGATAGTTCTCTCTCTCTTTTAGGTCGCTGGCCCTCTCGTTCCATCCTCTATCTCTTTCGATATAGTGTGGCTACATAGATCGGGATCACTATCAAAGTAGTGAGGACAATAATGGGCATGAGGAGGAAGGTGGCCGGGTTGTCGCCAAAGAGGGTGGATAAGAGGTCGATGAAGATGGCGGTACTTAGATTCGGTGATCTGGCAGTTCCTCTTCCTTGAGCAAGAGCCACTCGTTTGTAATGTTGGTGATGAGGTGGTGATGACGATCATTGGGCTAGCAGCAAAGAGGGCACCAACAATGTTCCCTTTGACCACCTGTCCATGGCCTCCGATGAGGAAGATGGTGAGGTTGGCAACGGGGGAAGTTAGGGGAGGAAGGAGTCGAAAAGGGACAAGATCTTGAAGCGGCAGTGGAGGCAACTAGTGAGGCTTTGCCCCAATTTGAGTAAACGAAGAAGAAAATGAAATGGGTTGGGGCTTGCAGCTGGACTTAGGCCCGGGCTTGCAGTCGGACTCGGGCTGAGCTAATGATAGGCCCTAGTCCAGCCCGTAAATAAAACGGGTTCTATATTTAAGCCCAAATCCAGCCTAACTTTGTTCGGGCCTAACTCAAAGCCCAACTTACAGTTAATTGGACCGGCCCGAGCCTATTTTCAGCCTTACATATATTGTTTCAAAAGATTCACGTTCATTGTTTCATTTTTCAAAAGAATTTTTGTTGCCATCCTCTTCAAATTCTTCATGCTTGTCATCTTTAAGAGCCCAAAAATCTCATATTCTTGTCTGAAACCGCTCTAACTCTTTTCTATACAAGAAATTTTGGTTTCCTGGGTGAGAAAATAGTGCAACACTGCATCCAGGACTTTCTCCTCGCTTGAAAGCTAATCACATCACAATCTTTTCTTTAGTAGGGAGATACAGTCAAGGGATGTTGCACTAGCCTGGATTTATGGGTGTCGCATCAGATTACCCATATCTAGTTTTTTATTATTTTTGGTAAGATATTACCCATATCTAGTTGCCACATGAATCTCGAGGGTGGTTGGACTTTTGGGGGTCTACGAACATTGCATTTGGATTCAACTCGGACGGATCTGAGTTTTTCTTCTTCCTATGGCCAACTGCCAACATGTGCAATCAATCAAAAGTCAAGCACATAAACAGGGCCCAGGATTTGATTACCTGGTAATTAAATTATGTCAAATATTCCATGGCCAAAGTCTGAAATCAAACTCAAAGTATCAAGGGTCAATACCATTTTGGAAAATAGTCTTAAGGGATAGAGAAAGGAGGTTAAGATTGGATTGGTATATATCATAGTTTTGGTGAAAAGATTAAGGTATGCACTGAAAGATTCTCTACCACTCATATGGTGAAAGGGGAGTAGATAAAACCTTTTTCCCATGATGCTCCAGTACTCATTATTTAAAGAAAAAAATGAGTTACTAAACTATGATGGGATATGTTAACTCTTATATGACTATAGGAATTTTGGATTTCATTTTCATGTGTGAGCCACAGTTTAATATGAATCTGAATTCAAGAATTTTCAATAGAAAGCTGATTAGGTGAATACCTCCTAGGAAGGACTAAGTGTGTCATAGATAATTGAATTTCCAAATAACTAGGAGAAGGTTGATGACACTATATTTTCCTAAATCGGCTTTGCAAAGAGTTGCACAAATCAAAACTTGTATAAAACAAATATTGGCAGACCTGAAATCTTGCTGAACTATACTAACAGTTGACTAGGCAACATCACTTGAATAATTTTTTGGATTTGATAAGGCGACCAATGTTGAGTGCCATATTTTAATTAACAACACCTCTAACTTGTCATGAAGGCTTGCATGGTCGCTAATGCTTTCTGGCCATATTTATAGAATTGATCAAAATTAATACCATTTCAATTCATGACTATATAATTGTTTTAGGTTTTTGTATCTACCTCATCCAAGAGACTATTATTATAAAGGGTTGGATGATGTGTCATTTTACAATAACATATGATATTTGTTCAGCTGGTTCTTGGTGCACATATCTAGAATAAGATGCTGATTGGGTGTCGGTGCACATCATTGGAATGACTATAATGGAATGGGTTGGTCTACAGCCTTCGTATGCAACATGATTCTTTTGAAATATCCCGTAAAAATGGGGCAACATAAGAGAGTCCATATTCTGTTCATAGAACTGAGTGAAAGTTTTAAAACTAAAATGGTGGATAATCATTTGTGTCACATAGCCACTTTTTCTTGAGTGCAGGTTCTCTACCGTGCACCTAATGTATTGCATTGGATGGTGCATCGAGCGCATCATCCATCGCACGATAGATGGTTGCGCACAATCACGCGCGGTGTGTATATTGCACAGTCTGCTGCCACACACGACCATCCTTTGTATGATGGAGAGAATTTGCACTCCTTCTTCCTCTCCTCTCTCCTTTGCTCCTCTACTTCCTCATCCTTAAAATCATGCTTCCGATATTTACCACAAATTAAAGAAAAAAATAAAGAAAAAATGATCAAAGCCTCTCCATCCATTCATTCTTAAGATTAATCGAGTTCATATATGATCCAGGAGGATCAATGAAATTATTGTACACCAGTTTGGCCACTTCGGGTTGGTCTACACGGGGGATTTAAAGCAAAATATGCAACATCTAGGACCGACTCATAAATCTTTTAACTCCTAGAGAACCTTTCTTACATGTAGTTCATATTGGACATGTAAGGCATCCAAATGAAACTCTAATCGAGTACTAAGAGGGTACAAGAATCTCTAAACAATTCGATGCACCATGTGGATGTAAAGGTTCGGTGATATCTAGGGCTTGAATAGGTAAGTCAAAGTAAAACTTTTCTCTTTAGATAAACTTTGTCTAGATATATCTTCCAGTGCAGTTGAAATTGGATAGCTTAAAAAAGATAATTGATATAGTAGCTAATTTCTAACTCCCAAATAAGTTTCACTTGAACATAGTTTTCATTCGAGTTTAGAAAAACTTTCATATCTTCGGTATAATAAGAATCCAACCTGGATCTGGAGAGGTGGACCTCGCTATTATAACCATAAATGCTTCATTTATCAGCCTGCGAACCATACTGGAACTATATTATGGGATTCCACAGGTGATCCACTATATCAATTTTTGTTTTCTGATTCCCATTGTTGTATTTATGATAGAATGGTGTAATTTTTCGACTTACTAAAAAAAGAGGGTCTAAAATCTACTTTCAAAATCTTTTATTTTCTATTATTTTTCAACAAGAGACCCAAGTTAAACGGATTTAGAAAATTACTTTCATCCTCTATAAATAGATGGATTATTTGATTGAAATGTTCCTTTTCTTTTCTTCCCTTCCATTTTTGGAGGGTTTTTTCTTTCTTTTTTTTTTTTTTTGCTGTTTGCTACTCCTTTTTCTTTTTGAATGAACTGAACTTTTTTTCCATTAACAATAATTTCCTTGGGCTGTCCCACTTTGGTTACAAGCTCGTAGTCAATTATTTAAAAAAATTATATAAGATTTTTAAAACAAGTTTCGGAATTTATGTAGATTTTTCTATAAACTACTTAGTTTAAATTATGGCATCAGTTTTAACCAGGTTGTGCAATTGATCATTAAACTCGAGCAATCCTGGCTATACAACTGTCCAAGTATGGCATTCATGGCCGGATGCATCAAACAATATGGCTAAGGGTATTTCTTTTTTGTGGTGAAAAATACACAGCCTATCACTAATTTTAGCAATGACTTTAGTGGCAAAATAATATTTACCTCAAGAGATATTTTCCAAATATGGCAGCAAAATTAATTGCCTCTAAAAAAATAATTAGACCAATAGCAGAAAGAAAAGCGGTTGCCATGATGTATTTTTCCGTCAAAATATAAATATTGCCATGAAACTTTTAGCAATGAAGTCTAAAGAGATTTTTTTTTTTTTGCAGCTGCTTCATCATGATAATTTTTCTAGCGGCAATTTATGATTTCTGGAGGGCGCCCTTGAAATTGCAAATACTGAAATTAAATTTATTATTTTACAAAAAATTCTTTTTTTATTCTTTTATTTGATCTTCATTGCAAAAAAAAGGCAAAAAGAAAAATTTATTTCACAGTAAGCATCCAAGTCATGTGTTTTATTCCTTGAATAACTTATAGATATAGCAACATGGCTAGCAAAAGCTAGCATGCTTCTTCATCAGTCATGACAAAAGCTTAGGATTTAGCAAACAGCCAAACACTAACAAATATCCAGGAAATCCATTCAGCCAGATGTTACAATCCCTCAACTTCAAACAAACTGGCAGCTGCTGATGAAGAGACTGAATGATTAGCATTAACCAAATGCAGCGAGGTGAGGTCTCCTTGCAGGTCCAGGACAAAAGCATGACATTGAAGGCTGACAAACCCAGGCATCCATCCAAGAGAACGCAAACATGCCAAGTGATTCAAGCATGATGCACGCCTCTGAATACCATTCCAAAAGGCAAGCCAGAGACACCAAGGCTGAGACCATCAACCATCCTCTTACTGGAACTAGCTAGCTTGCTAGAAACCCTGGGACCTTGGTATATTTCTCCTTGTACCCGTCTTTACTCCCACCTTGGTAATTATAACACCAATCCCAGCTGCTCGATCCAACCAATCAACCCCAGCATGTCCATCTCAAGGATCACATTGAATGCCATTGATAAGGTAAACCCTAGAAATGCGGGCAGTAGAACAAATGAATAAACAAAGAGAGCAAACACAAGGAGGAAAACCCATCATTCATTTAAATGCTAAAACAAGTTACAAAAGTTGAGGGGTGGTGGATAGAACTCCTCCCCTCACCCACAAGGTAGTGATGGTGGTCAAAGAAGCATTCAAAGCTCATTCAAAGGAATAAATAAGATTACTTTGAATGGGGCCTGCATTGACTGATGGGTTCTTTTGACTGGAATCACGACCTAAACACCCCCTTAAGTTAATCATAACTACAAAGCCATAAAATATAAAAGAAGAAGCTTATATTGACATAAAAGAAAAAAAAAAAAGGAAAGAAGAAGAAGAAGAAGAAGAAGAATAAGAATGGGAGATAGCTAAGAAGATGGATCAAATTTGTAGTGTTTATCGACAGCCACCAAGACATCCCAAGTGCAACTGAGTCCCTTGGGGAAGACCACGAGATCTCCGGCACCGAACTCCACGCATTCGGAGGATCCCTTCATGTAGGCCTTCACCTTTCCTTTGAGGAGATAACATGTCTGCTCTGCATCGTACTTAAGAGGGAACTTTCCTGGAGGGCAAGCCCACCTAAAGATCAACAATAGTAAACAAAAGAGAAGGTTAAATAAAAGGAACCACAACAACTACAATATGCTGGGATAGTTGCGGTGCAGGTGTCCTTCTACGAAAAATATTGACAGCCTACGTTGTTTCTCTAATACAACTAGCCAGTAGATTTTTTTTTTGATGTAGCCAGTAGAAGTTAGATACTCCCTTTGTTCAGAAAGAACCAAGAGAAGAGAGAAGGCTAAGAGGGAGAAACTTACTTGGGCCATGATTTGATGCCAAGCTCCAACAATCGCGACTCGGGTGGGTTCCTTTCCACGGTGATGGAGAGGGTAGGGGCATCAGTATCCATGGCATCTGGGTTTGAGCTTGTGGCCATGGAGGATGGAAAGGAACGAGGAGAAGGGAGAAGAAAGAGAGAACCTTAGGAGAAGGGCCGTTGGCAGAGTGGCTGATTCTTGTATCATACGGAGAAGGCTGGGGTAGGGGGAAGCTCTATATATCCATTACTTGGACGGAAAAGTTGAAGGTGAGAGGTTTTAGTTAATCCTTTTTTTTTAAATATGAGTCCATCTACAGATATGAAATCCGAAAGGAAAAGAGAAATAATTTGATATTTTTCAGCCTGCAATATTAAAAACGAAGGGCCCAGGATTAATGATTTGGCCAGCTAAACTAATTATTAGATTTGGTCCATCTCCACTCTTCTTGTTAAGATTAAAATCACAATGAAGTAACTGGATAAAATATTAGATGTTTAGGCTAGTTGGTTGATTAAAATGCATAAATCATGAGCACTAAATTAATGATTTGGCTTTAAATTTTTCATCATTCCATCATTATGTCTTTGAGACATGGATGCATTAATCTATTGAATAATTTGGTCATACTAGATTATATGAGCATTTAATAATTAACATGACACTCTCTATTCTGTCATAAAGCTCATAGTTCCCTTCAAGTATTTATTTTAAGGCTTCTAATGAATCATTACCACTCGCTGCTCTATGGATAAGTTGGAGGGCAACAAGTTATTCATTAGCAAAAAATATATATATATATTAATTATATTTTTTTTATTTATATAACTTATTTTTAAATTTATAATTTACTCTTAATGTTCAACGTTAACTTTGTTTTTTATATTAATAGAAGACCCCACCCTTTTTTTTGCGGTCACCATCAACTAAGTTTTAATGTTTTAGAACTGCAAAAAAATCGCAAAAGAACACGCAGCGCGATACTCTGGCGATCAGATCGAATGGGCGGCGAAGACGCGGCTTGTCTCCCCGGTCAAACATTGACCAAGCCTATCGCAACGTGGCAACGTGTCAAGTGCTGATTGGATCATTGTAGTTTGACTAAATGACCAAGACGCCTGGAGTTTTTTTCCAGGTGCCGACATGGCGGGTCCGACCTCCCCCCGCCTGCTCGGAGCTGTCTTCTTCCAGTGACCCTGTTCACCAGCTACCGCCACTCCCCTACTTCACACGTGCGGGAGCCACATAAGACACGTGCGTACAGCGGAAGACTGGTTCTGTCCCGTCTGTGGTTCGGTGATCGGACGGCCAGAGTGGGGCCATCCCACCTTGGCTGTTAGCAGGAGAAATCAAACGGCTCCGATGGTATATGATGCTAAAAAACTTTCTGATGTACCCGACTTCCAGGTGGTCGGGCCAATCAGCTGTGAAACCCCGCACAGGATTCGGGGTAAAGAACTCGATTTAGCCCGGTACAGCGTACGTGTCATGTAAGCGCTGGTGCTGGTGGAGTTGCTGTGTGGTGAGATGGTTGTCGATCTAGGAAAGCAAGCACCTCGTTTGAGATGGTGTGATTTGGATGGAACAGCTAAAAATAGACTAGCCGGTAAAGTCTCCCAAAACACGTTTGGTTTGTGACAAATTATTTTATAAAATATTTTTAAAAAACTAATATCTAAATATATAATATTTGAAAAGATAGTTTTCATATATTAAATTGATCGTGAAGAAAATGACATATTAAAAAATATGTTATATTTAATCGAATATCTATTTTATTTAAAAAATTATATAACATATTTATTATATATTCAATAAAGGAAGAGATGTTACATCATTCTATTTAAAAGTTTAAAGGTAAAAAAATTATTTAAATTTTTATAATAATTAGATTTTCTTATATTATATATAGATTTTTTTTCTTATTTAAAAACTTCAATTAAATATAAAATATTTTATTATTATTATTATTATTTTCCTCTCCTTTATACTTTAAATCTTGTCCTTATTGGATAGTTTTCAAGGTTTATTGCGGAAGGTTGATGAAAGATCTCTGTGGCAATCAACCGGGCAAGCACGACAAGCAACAAACATTTATGTTGGCGTACTTTACTTCCATGTCCATCCATGGTCCATACGAACACTGACATGGAGGGAAAAAAATTAATTCAAAGCAATAACGAAGGATAATAATGATGATGACGAAAAGACCATATTTCCCGGGCAACGTGGGATACATGATCTTTCAATACAACCGTATAGCTTTCTTATGTATTGAAAAGTCCGACACCGATTGATTGGCAAGTGGCCTCCCCAATTATCTTGCCTCCGGGAAGTTTATTTTCTGACTCCAGGCCCCTTGATCCGTGGGAAATCCTTTTCATACTGCGTTAATCTTGAACACGAGAGAACACAAGAGCACCTTCAAATACCCTCTTTTTTTTTTTTTTTTCAAAACAAAATCTTCGTATTTCCTCCCCAAGAGAAGGGCTTAGAAGAATCAATGTATCATATTGTTTTTTTTTTTTTTTTTTTTTTGAAGCCTCCTTCAATATCTCTTAATGTTGGAGATTTCTGAAGTGAACCACTCTTATGCCTAACCAATATAATCATGGTAATGGATTAATAAGTTGGTTGTGTGAACTTTGTATTACCAGTCCAAATTTTCTCGTATTGTGAGGTGAAGTTCTTGATCAAATGCTCAATGTTGCAACTTTTCACACGAACTCGTTGTTTGGTTGGCCAACATGATGGTAATAGCCAACCAGATGCTAAAGCCAATGGGACCACCGGGTGTCTCATCAAATAGTGGTCCAAGCATCACAAATTCACCGACCTACTCACTTTTATGTTGCCGTAGGATAGGAGTTGAAGGATTCATCTTCGTACGAATCCACCATTGGATCACCTGCTACTCTATAGATATCAAAGCATGCCAAACTCTATCCTTCATCCATTTACATAAATTTCAAAGCAACCAATGGATAATCCAAATGATGGATTCGAGGGAAAGAGGATGAATCCTTGAAAGATCCATCCCTCCTCCATTGCTATATTGGCCGCACCGAACCAACTTTTCCATCCAAAACACAGCCAGATTGAAAAGGATGCCAAAAATATCTAACCTAAGACCTTGTCTAAGATCCATGCAGGATCCATAACGGGTCGGATCCGGTAAAAAAGACGGAAATCTGAGCCAACACGGCAAACTTTAGTGCTTTTGTTTGTTTGCTTGCGGATGGGGGTGGGCGCAGTTGCAGGCATGACCGGCGCGGGAAGGCAAGCATCTTTGTCCTGGTGAAGATTCTAAACAACAGTGGGATTGGTGGGACCAACGGACTTGGGCTATTGGCCGTGGGAGTAGGTCATTCCTTTCCCACCTCCCAGCTTTAACATTGTGACCGGCAAAGATTGGAAGGCACTTCGTAAATTGACCCTTACCTGTGAGAAATTATACTCTGACCATAGAAACAATCCAAGATGATATGAGGGCAGCGACAATTCGACATAAATCGTGTGATGAATAGAGTCCATAGGAATGAGAAATCTGGTTGGTATGGTGTATCTGGTGAAGGGCTCGTAGCTTGTTTCTTGTAAGTTTTTCTGGAAGTATCTTTATTATTAAGTGTCAAACTCTTTTGTAATGGAAGACTTATAATTGTAGGTGGACAAAAATTTTTTAATGATGGGCCTTTTTCTTTTATAGGTGAATTGTATTTTAAATTTTTTATTAAAAACCCAGGACAATTTGGAACGAGAGGAGGAAGGAAATGTTCTAGTTTTTAACAGTACACTTTAGAATTCACGGCACTCTATTTTAATGGTTTCTTCTCTTAAATAAACAACGCGCATCGTACGGTGCATCAAAGTAAATGACATAAAGTAATATATTTTTCATCCCGTTGATGGAAAGATGTTAGGGGAGAAGGGCTACAGCCACATAACTAGAGGAGTAATTGGTTAAATACAGAATGGATATGGATAGACTTCCGATTCTTAAAACCTAGATCTATTGGTTTCAAGACTTGCAGATCGAGTGCAAGCGTGCACAGAGAGAGAGAGAAGTACAATAATGTTCACCATGGTCAGATCCGCTGAAGTCACCAATGTAATAATAAACATTAGAATTATCTTCTTGATTGCTTCCTAGTCGCATATGCTATTATATTTGATTCCTTCCCCATTTCAGCGGGCTATTTTTAAAAGTAAATAACTTCTGCCTCTTTTTTATCATCTAATATCTTATAGATTAGAATATTATTATTTTCTGGAGAATCTTCACATGAAATTTTGTTTGCAAACTGTGAGCAAAGGTTGTCTGACTATATTCAAGCCTGAGAACAGCAAGACGCAAACAGGGAGGAAAAAAAAAAATAGTCCCAACCCTCAGAAACATCTTAGAGATTCATGATTGAAATCATACCAAAATCAAAAGCAAGATATGATTTGAATACGAAAAAGAATAAAATTTAGATTTTAGTGAATTGGAGCATTTATGTTCCTCTTCTAGAATTATTAGAATAGAAATAAGATTTTCTCCGATCAAATAGTTGGAATGAAAGTCATTCCCATTCCCATTCGGGAGTCCCAGATCCTCCAACCAAGCATGTCCTTATTCACAATGCGACAAATTGGGACAATTCCAATATCCTGCAGACTAATGTTTTATTCAACAACCAAATATTGGATGAAATAATTAAAAATAACACCATGTTCATTGGCAACATCGATTGCAATGGCCTTGACGAGTCATCCTACATGCATAACGTGGGCCAACAATCGCCTTCATCGACTTCCTTACTGCCTCTCAGCCACCCATAGACTTGTTCCTTGTCTCCTCTTCCAAAGCCGGAAAGTCTATTTTTCTTTTTTGGAAAGTTCCCCCGGCGGCTAATCCTCACCCGTTCACAATACGTAGGCTGAAGCTTATACAGACACTATTCTTTTGTGGCTGTTTGTATCGTAAAATTTTCCACGGAGTGGGTGCAAAGAATCAAATGGACAACGCTGAAAGAGGCCATATATGAGTCTTGCCAGAGAAAACCACTTCACATAGGAATTTGTTTTCCCCTAGCTTTCTTATTCCTTCCAAAGGTTCACAACTGACTTGCATAATTAAAAGGAGACACTTGGGTGATCTCAAGAAGTGTTGGTTGCCTTGCCAGAAGCCTAGAACACCATTTATATTGGACAGCTGTGTGGATATCATCCGTTTGTGAATAGAAGAAACTAAACAAATAATGATATAACTGCAACTAAGAAACTCCAGGGCTCCCACATGGGTGGGGAGTTCCCATATTCAACAAGAGGAAAGAAGCAGGTTCAAATTAACACAAAGACCTAGGAACTGCTCTTTTGGTTTGCAAGGAAGAATTCAAATACTGCGGCTCAAATTCTCCATCATGAGATCAGAAGACAAGTCTCCTAATGGAACACAGAATCAACATCAAATCAGAATTTCATTTGTCTTGGTGAAGCATGACATGATCTAGAGTTATCTCTTAATAGAAAGCATGATAGTGTGACCAGTTCATCCTCCAAGGCTACGCCAGCATGACCAATTACAGGATAGAACACATGAAATATCAATCAATATGTCAACAGCGGTGGCCATACGAAAAAGAGAACCAAAAAACGAATGGAAAAGGAAGGAGGGGGAAAGGAGATGAGAGAGACATATAGAGGAGCCTTGCTGATAAAGTGGTAAGATTTGGCAGCGGTGTGATGAGATAAGTTTCAGGGTAGCAGCAAGAGTCGCAGCATGGATGTTGAAGGTTTTCTAGGCAACTCTAAGTTCATGGCAGCACCATGATGATGCACCAGCGATCCCAATCCAAATGCATGCTTCAAGGAAATTTATAGATGACCTTGGTGGTCGCTCAAACTACAAACTAGATTAATATGAAGATGCACATAAAGCAGACCCATCCATGAAAAAATGCATTAGGCAACATAACCAAATCTAGCGCCATCTCTGCCAGCTGAATTGTTCTTAAATTGGCTACTCATGCAGTGACTCCGGGTCGACTTCTTAATTGGTGTATACCATCTGGAAGCCCCGATCTTCGATTTATCTCAAGATCAACTTTGAGGGCAGTGAGAGCAGCAGCAAAAGTAAAACAAGATTCGTGATTCAAGATCCCGACTCAAGATTTATGGCGGTAGATGAGCATCAACAGTACTATTTCAAGAACAGAACTGCAGGCAGCCGGGATGGATCCATCCTTCACCAAGTTGATACTAGGAATTGATAGACTAGCGATTGAGGAGAATTCGGCTATTGTGGTTGGTTGGATGTGGGAGCAATCCCAATAACTGTGGTGCACTCGGTCCTGCACAATATATAACGATTGATAAAGGATTGTACCTCAATACATATCAGATATGTCTATTGAGAGGTGAACAATGCCATGAACTAGATGACCTCCTACATAGTGGAGTATACTGGAAGGATTCTGTGGACTGATGTAGTGGTTCTGCTATGCCATTCCATTTTTTTTTTTTCTGATCTTTTGATTGTATTCATACTGGACCTGTATGAATGCTCCGTCTTATCCACATAAATAAAAAAATAAAAAAAAAATAAGGGTTCTTAAACAACTAGAGCATGAAATAAATCACAAGTTCTAAATCAATTACAGCTATCAAGTCATGCGACATGTATATTGCATCCTACAAGCCATAATATGTTGCAAAATTCAACATTAGGCACAATTTGTCTTCTTTTTCTTCCTTTTTTGCCCCCTTTTTGTTGGGGGAATGAGGGTGGTTCTCTTGCCCAAGGATGCCTCTGCTCTCATCCCACTACTTCCTCATCTCATCAACAGAAAAGGGGCTTACAATTCCAATCCATGCACTGCATATCACACTAACAATCCAATCACTTCCAGAATCCAACTGTAAATCTAAGCATTCTCACACCAGGGAAGTAACCCTTGACAAAGAATAATGCCTTCACTTTCTCATAATATATAGCCACAGATAATAAGTGTTTACCAGTAAGAGGGGAGCAGTCACTGGAACAATTGGGTAACAGATTCATGAATCATGGGACTGTCTACTAGTAGTGATGCTATATAGATTTTGTAACAGCTGGGTGGGGTTGCACATCCTCATCTCGTAGGCAGAAAAGGGGCTTACATCTACAATTCCAATCCATGCACTGCATATCACACCAATAATCCAACACCTGAATCCAATCGTAAAATCTGAACAGTAATTTCACAGCAGGGAACCAACTCTTAATAAAGAATAATGCCTTCACTTCTCATACTTAATACATAGCAACAGACTTAATAAGCATATACTAGTAAGGTGGGCGCGGTAACTGGACAATTTGGTAAAAGATGACATGAATAATGGGACTCATTTACTATAGTAATAAGGGTGTAAAGATTTTCTAACAGCTGGATGGCATTTGCATGTTGCCTGAATAGAAATTATCTTCTTTATCAATACTTGTCTGCCATCTACTCTTGATGTCAAGCTACATCCATCATAGCCTTGCATCTTTTCAACGAGGGGTTTCAGGTTCGTGGCCCCGAGGAGTTTTACATAAAACTATGACCTAAAGAAGTGAAAAATCACAATACCGCTTCCGTGGCACAAGAAACCTTGCATTTGTGTGTGTGTGTGTGTGTTGAGCTAGTTCTACAAAATTTACACAATCTTCATTATAAGTACAATTTAAAAAAGAAGGGGTACTCTTTCTTTCTTCTTATTAAAAGATTTATGACTGCTGAGCTAGCTTTGTCGATGACCTACAAAGATTTAAATTTGTTTGATTCGTTTCTTTGCTTCTCAACCTTCAGGTAATGATACCTGCAAGTTATCCTTAGCTGCTCAGCCTTCCACAGTTTACCTGGTATCAATAATCCAAATATTTATTTCTAACTCAACACTTCATTACACACACGCACGCACGCACATACTTGTCCGCCTCCTCAAGTTTTCTAGAGATTTTCATGCAACAATAAGGTCATTTCATGATCAACTAAGGAATTCAGGCAGACACCCTTCATAAATTAATCAAACAAAGTTTTTTCCTTTTTTCTGAAGAGATAAAAATTAATCAAACAAAGTTGAACGCCCTTCCAGCACCTTGCACCTTACTAACAGGGACATAGAGAGTAATGACTTCAAAAACAACCTTCTAGAGTATTCCAATAGCATGTTTGCTGCTGCCTATGCTTGAAGCTGTAAGCCAAATTAGATGAGTTGAACCAAGGTTTATATTCCCTTCAAATTTGTCAGCATATGTACCAGCAAATGCAAGGTATAAACTCAAAGCCAGAGCTGAAACTAAATTATTAAGCTTTCACAGATTCAAACCCTTTGAAGTCCAACAACTATGCAAAAGGTGGTTCCAGGATTTTAGTGATTCTAACATTCGGCAGAAAATAGTGACAGGAAACCCAGACATACAGAAGTTTCCAGCAATATATATTTACGAGGCCTCCTTGCAAAAGGCTTTCCCCATCAAGTTTTTGTCTGTAAGTACAAAAGGAGATAAATCAGTAAGTGTTGTGTAGCCAAACAAGGTTATGTCACCAAATAGGAAGTGTAACATGGCCTGAGGAGATCAAAGAATGTAAATTCAACTACAGATCTTATCCATATTAAAATTTAGATAAAGTACCTGGCCATTTTCCTCAATAAGGCATTGTTCAAACTTAACTATTCTTCTGGTGTTGATAAGTCTTTGCCTTTTAAGATCCAAAGCACGAAGGCTCAAAATGGGAACCACTTGTTATCTAGGAACATGTTACAGGCCATTTTCTATAGTGATAGTAACATGACAAGCAGCATCACATATTACATACTACCTAGGAACCCTCTTTTAATGAGTTACTAATTTCTTATTGATAATGATCCATGGTTGTCTTATAAATGGTGAACCTAAGATAATCCAATGTCAAATTAGTCTCAAATTCATTCAAGAGTAAAAGCTAAAAACCATCCTCCTAACATTTGCTGCTGAGAATTATTGCAAGAGAAGAAAATGATATCATCTCAAACACCAGTCCACTAAATACTCAAAAATTGTTTCATCTCGAAACCCACTTTGCATCTTCATATCACCTAGGATTCAATTTCAATATTTTCCATGGGAGGTAGTTTAATCAATGATGATGTCATTCCCATCATCCTTGGCTGGTTATGACAGTTTCTTTGTCCGTCCTTTGGTCGGTAGAGCATTACAGGTTTTTATCTATCATGAGATGTTCCTGGCTATACCTGCTTTGACTGCATATGTCTAGCATGCCCTAGATAGTGTTTCTATAATCTATCTATCACAATGCATGGGAACAACATGTTTTATTATAACATAGTGACTCAGGAACTTATCATCATGGTTTCAAGGATCGAATGCCAGGAAAGATGTACGATGCTGGGCTAGTACTAACACCCAGCTGGAAACTGTTAATTCCTTTCTATGATTTTTTAAGTTAAAAAGAGGTATTTTCAAGAAAAAAATCCCTTCTTGTTTCAGCATGATCCAGAATGCATGCAGGGCAACTGGCTTGCCTATGGGCATTGATACTTGAAAATTTGTTTATAATATAGTAAACGTATACATGGAAAACATGAGCGTATGGTGTGTTATCCCCATGTTTCTTTCATCTTTATTCAAATTTTTTGATATATTAGTATACATAATGTTAGTGCCAGGGTTCTTCGGATCCCATCCTGAGTTGTGAGCTTATGATGAGCCTCCTACCAATTCAAGTTTCCCTGGCCAAGATTTCAATACAAAACAGGAAAATTGGGCCAAACTTTTGAAAGCTGGTAAAAAGAAAAAGTTGGGCCGAACTTGTGCGCTATAACATGATCCCACATATAAGATGATATGAGCCAAGTAGCTAAGAAGAAAACTTCTAAGGATTTAGAATCTTGTTACAAGGACTGTAGTTCAAAAGTGCACCTCAAATGAAAAAAGAAGCAATTAAAACAATAACATTTTCCCTTCTCCAAAAAACTTGTACATTTTCCCTTCTCCAAAAAACCTATGAATTCTATCAATGACAAGAGAATTATGAGGCACATGGTTTTAGCACTATGGAAGCATTAAATAGAACAACCAAAGTTCATCATCACCATACTAAAGGGGCATTTCATTTTAACAAAAACAAGGTAACTCAGAAACTTACATCAGAAAGTGTTATTTCTAAACACTGCAACAGAAAATTGTGAAGTTTTCATTTGAAACCATAACTAAATAGATGAGGTTCTTAATACGATATGAGGGGTTGTTTGGATGCCTGGCTACCATACAAGCGAGATATCTCCACATATCCACCAAGGAGAGGATTTACAAAAGGGAAGTAGGAGGGATCATGGAAGCCATTAATCCTGCTATCCTTAGATTCTTCAATATATTGCAATCCATCTAAAAGGTGATTTCTAGTAAGCCAAAAAAACCATCTTTTCATCAGCTCTTCTTCTCCACACATCCTTGCCAATGTGGGTGATATCACATAGATATAGTAGCTAGGCATTCATCCGGCCTGCAAGCAATACCAGTTTATCTTTGACAGCATACAGAATCACGCATTGCGCAAAATTGACTTGAACTATTGAATTAAGACAGCTTGGTAGATTTGCCCTCAAGTTACAGGGCACATACACCACAGTTTAATAGAGCATTACGTAATGGACCATGTTGTAAATCTGAAACAATAATCACAAAATCATTCAAACTCGCACTATCCTTCACCAAATATCTTCTCATCAGAAACCAAACTTCAAAACCATTCACATCCAAAATGTTGCGCTTATATACCGAGTAATTAGGAAATGCTTCACTAATAAACCACGAAATCCGTCCTTTTTAATTGCAAAGCTTAAAAGCTAATCTTTCAAACAAAGTGGAAGGAAAAAAAAAACCTAGAATCGAGTCGCCATCCACCAATCACGATTCCCAAAAAACCTAATTTCCCGATCGACCACGAAAATGGAAGTAGGGAGTGAGTGAGAACAAGAGACATACCAGCACTGCGGTCAGACGTCGGAGTCGTCGAAGTCGTCCTCAAAGGAGTTGAAGAAGTCGGCGTCGAGCGGGGGACGCTCGATCTCGCCGAGGACATCGACGGGGTCGGCGTCGTCCACCTCCATCCCCACCGCCAGGGCTCCTCCCTCCTCCATCGGGTTCATATGGTCGTATAGGTACGACATCGGTGTGGGCTTCATCGCTGCTCTTCTCCGGCGCCTGGGACTCTTCCTCCTTTTGTCGGTGCTTTTATCCGGCAGACTATTTTGTCCGTGATCAAAAGCAGGATTTATGTGTTTCTTTTCTGAGTAACAAGGAGACTAACGTGCATTAGCAGCATTAGCCACCAAGTTTAGGATTTATGCGTAAAATGCAAATATATAAAACTAGATGAGGGTGCCATGAGCTTTGACATGTATGTGATGACTAAGTGGCATAATACCTACATGTATATGTCATGGGGATCAGTTATAATATGTCTTAATTTTATTTAAAAAAATTGTTTCATGAATAATGACCTCATAAAATAATATCTAACATTATCATTGTCGTCTATTTCTCTATATCTAAAAATTCATATATATAGGAGTAAACTTAGATATCATCGTTCAGATTTGGACTCAAATTCAATTTTATCAAAATTCTATTATGAAGATCCTATATCGATGATTCAAATCGTTGGATATGATTTACTATCTCAAAACTGCTTATACATAAAAAAATCATATGATTTAAAGGTTCTTAGCCTATATAATAAATGATAAAAAAATATATCTAATTAAATTTTATGTAAGCTATCTAATTTTGACTACTTGATGCATAGATTAGGAAGCTCCAAATCATATGGTTTTTTTTATGTGCAAACAGTTTTGAGATAGTACATCACATTCAATGATTTGAATCATCTATATAGAACTCTTATTATAAAATTTTGATTTAACCGAATTTGAGCCTAAATTCGATCGATCTAATTCTAATCTGATTATATATATTTATATAAGTCACTAATTAGAGTTCAAATAATTTTTTAATTTTTTTTATTTTTATTTTTTTCTTCCTTCCAACGACTTCCTCAATCTCAAGAATTTGTTGAAGTGAATATTATCCTCAAACATATGGTTTCTTATCCTGCTTTATAATATAGCAACCATCCACTATGCCAATCTTATGGAATTTGACATTGCATTGGCTTCTATCAAAATCAGAGAAGGCTTCTCTTATGAGCTTGGTCGCAATTAGTCTTTGACGCATATCTGTTCCATAATACGACATAAAAATGAAACCCTTTCTCCTCGTGTACTTCTTTTGCTATGATTGAAGCAATACATTCAAATGTGTTTCTCAACCGACAGACTATCTCCTCCAATGTAAGATTCCTTTTTTTCCATATGTGTGTGTCCATTATAGAGAAAATTATTTGCCATAAACAATGACTTAATTAAGTATTGCCGCTCGTATGCAACAAAATTTCATTGCAATGGCTAACAACATTGGTTATGATTGTACTATTTTACTCAAAAGATGACAAGTTGATGGTTTTAGAAGTAATTTTTTTGATTATAATGACCAAACATGGTAGCACCACGAGACATTATTGATAATAAGTAACATTATAGTATTGAAACTTTGAACTACAACGGGTATAAACCTAAAAGAGTGGGAATGAATGCGAGTCTCTTATATTAGTATAAAAGACTTTACTAACTTGTCCATATAGACACTTGTGAAACAATAATAATTATTTGTTTGAAAAAAGATTAGCCAGCAATGAGAGCACTGCCAATGGATTTGTAGAGTTCATGAAAAATTAACATATTAAATACTTGAGATACCACCAAAAGTTTGAACACAATTTCTCCTTCCAAAGCAAGAATGGTGAAACCATTAGGATCATGATGGACAACTCTGTGCTTGTCAACAGTTACCGTACCCTTGGTCTGCATCATGCTTAATTAGCATGATTTATGTAACCATTTATATGCATTCAATTTTTAAAAGGATGGCACAAGTCCCTTCAAAGGATGTAATAAAATCATTAGACCTGAGGCTAGGCATGGTGGACGGTAGAGTAGTTGAATGCAAGACCTTTGCAGGCTTTATAGTTTATACAAATGCATAGCTTATGGGATTGCTTGCTCAATTATGTTCTTGCTCCCGGTAGCCCAACTGCAGGGTTACTTTATTTAGCTTAAGCCATCAAACCCATGCTGGATATTTATGTTATATACAATTCTTTTCTTAAAAAAATATAAAAAAAATGATTAAAAAAATTATTGAATGTGTTACCTTTGGCATCTCAATGTGATCAAATTATTTTTAAAGAGGTAGATATAACACTGAGGACACCGGCAATTTAACTAGTACTTTCAAAATGGATGTTCGGTCATATGTAACATTTCGGAAATGAGGTGGTTTATTGTATTGACAAAAAAAAAAACTCAGTCAATTGACGGTGAGAGTGTGTAGTGTGTGGCTTGAAGAAACCCATTTTTTAGTTCATTAACTCTATGCTGATATTGTAACCTAAACTTTTTAGTATGAATTCAATCATCTTTTGCTTGTGATCTATTAGATTAGCGAAATGTTGAGATATAAAATTTTGAGACTTTTTTATCATAAAAATTAAAATGTAAGTAATCCTTCTATTTTTTGAAACTAGGGTGGGAGAAAGGTAGGCCTAAATCAGGGGTGAGCTCAATTGATGGTGCTATCAATTTTTAATGCACTGAACGGCTGGCACCCTATGATCAAACCTACTAGGATAATATATAGATCTAATTTTCAAATATAACATTTTGAAGCCATTCTCGGTCCAGAAATAATAAATAGTAAGCATGGCAATGAGTCGGATGTGGATTAGATCACTACAACAAAAAATAAGATTTTTGACGAAGATAATTATCATCTAAAAAATTAATTGTCATAAAAAAATTTTGATGATGAAAAAATCCCCCACATCACTCGCTATAAAAAGTGCATCGCTAAAGATGTAAGGTGATGATAGCAATATTTCCTCATCAAATATATATTAATTATAATCAAATTATATTTATCACTAAATGATATAATATTTGATGATGATTTATTTTGTTATAAGAAATGAAAAATTTTGTTATGATATGACATGTTTATCACCAAAGGTTAATCTCTAGTGACGTAAGTATAATCTTTATCAAAAAAAATAATTTCATCATAAAATAATTTTGATAACAAAAAAACCATCATAATACTCATCATTGAAAAGGTGTCATTGAAAGTAGAAGGTAACGATGGCGATATTTTATCACCAAATATACATTAATTATGATGTAACCATATTCTTCATCAAATAATATAATATTTGGTAACGATATGTTCGGTTACAAGAAATTAAAATTTTACCATGATATGACATATTTTTTGTTAGTAAAAGTTAATCTCTAGCTACGTAAAAACGTTCATCATTAAATATATTATATTTTTATGATAAAATTATTCATCATAAAAAGTTTAAATATTTCATGACTAAAGAGTAAACCATCATCGCTAAAAGATTCTATAATAGCTTTATCGTGAAGTTATATGATGTAATAGCTTAAATTTCATGATCAAAATATTTTGCCATTAAAGGTTTTGTAATTTTGGGACAAGTGACATTTTATCATAAGTTGTTGAATTTAGTAACAAAGTTCATCAGTAAAATATTATTTTTTATATTTAAAGGGTGACGAAATTTTCTTTATCATATAATATTATAGTGATTTATGATGAGTTTGAACAAAATAGTGTAGGATTTGCCATGCTATTTTTGAAAAATATTTCAAAAATAGCAATGATTCAATGAAAAATAATTAATTTAATTAATTATATACTGATCATATCAGATTATTTAATGCTATACATTAGGATCTAAACATAATATGCATACATACATCAATAGATCTGAAAATAAAATTATATAATAAACTATTTACTATATTTACGTGTTCAGAATATAATATCTTTTCATAGGTAGTCGATCATCGTAATCTGAATCTATCAGATAATGCTTTGGTATCACGTCACAGCCACACATATGTCCGACCTCTATGGTTGATCCACATAGAACTCCTGATCCTAATCAGTCCCACTGGAGTGCTAGCTCCTCGTCGGAGCCTTCGATGGTTGATCATGATCGATTCGATCGATCATATACTTTTTTATTTCTCATATATTTTAAAAAAATTAGAACATAAATATTGAAGGATGATAAAGATGTGTTTCAAATTTGATGGCGATCCAATGCTCACAGCACTCGATCTCTCCACTCGAACCCAGATTCCCAAATCTAAGATTTCAGCACAAAAATTCTGACATGCTAAAAATTCTATCACACCCTCTCTGTGTGGAGTTTTTTCATGAAATAAGTTTTCATAAAAAGATAACTTTTAGATCTATAATCCCTATTTAGATCATATCTAAAAATAGGATATCCTTAGAGGTGAAAATCATAAGAGAAGAGAGGCATAAAGAAAAAGAAAAGTACTATAGGATCCTATTCATCTTCACTCTGAGAATTTTTTTTCGCCTAGAACTGATGCCTAAATACTCTAAAATTTTTATCATGTAATGCTAACCCCTTCTCCTATACGCACAAAAATTCTCATAATTCATTGATGTGAATACCATGAGAAAACTACATAAAAAATGATAAGGATTGAGTGGTTGAGAGGTTTTAATCACTCACTTGATTTCAAAAATCAAATGAGCCTCTTATCCTTATCCAACGCCCCCTTTCTTGTATTTAACATGCAGAAGGACTCTCCTTCTATGTGCATATTTTTATTTCTCAAAAAATATTCGATAAACAAAAGGAAGGGCGTGGGAAGCAGAGTGAAAAAGTCAAAAATGATGGGTGCATGGAAGAATTTGAATTCAAATTTTATTTGACTTGGTCCTAATTGGTTTCAACCAAACTAATTAATCTAGACCCAATTAAATCATGTTAAATCCAACCAAATTAGACCTAGCTTTCAATAAAATTTTAATCAAATTAAAAATTAATTAGATCTATATTCTGATCAAATCAGGATCAAAACTCCCATAGCGATTAGGTCATCTCATGACCTGATTGGATCAAATCCAATCGAATCAAATTCAATTGGACTTGATCGAATCCTCATCGCTCAATCAAATTAAACTAATCAGCAATCAAATTATTAATTAATTCTCTAAAAAATATCTGAATCCAAATCGAATGGATTACTGGACAATAGAGTCCTATCAACATGAAACTCTTGAAGAGTCCTAAATCAATAGGACTCTTGAACCCAGTGTCCCAAATAAATCAAACTCACGATCATAGAGTCCCAAACTAGTGAAACTCTTGATTAGAGAGTTTCAGACGAGTAGGACTCAGAGTCTCAGTTCAATAGGACTCTTGATCACAGAATTTCAGTCTAGTGGAATTCTTGACCATAGTGTCCTAGATTATCAGGACTCATGATCAGAGAGTCCCAGAAAAGTAGGACTCAAAGTCTCAATCCAGTAGGATTCTTGGTCACAGAGTCCCAATCTAGTGGAACTCTTTGATCATAGAGTCCTAGACCAATGGGACTCTTGATCAGAAAGTCTCAGACAAGTCGGATTTAAAGTCCCAGTCCAGTGAAACACTTAACCATAGAGTCTCAGACCAATGGGACTCTTGATCAGAGAGTCTCAGTCTAGTAGGACTCTTGGTCATAGATAAGTCGGACTTAGAGTTTCAGTCTAGTAGGACTCTTGGTCATAGAGTTTCAGTCCAGTGGGACTCTTGACCATAGTTTCAAACCAATGAAACTCTTGATCAGCCATCAGATCAGGTAGAAACTCCTAATGTATATAACCCCATAGGTTCGAACTTAAGTCGGTAGTACAGAAATTAATTTCTATACTAATTGAAGTGACCATCTAGCAATGATATCTGACATTCAGATAGATCGAATAATCGCAATCGCAACATTCAGAACCTACGCGAATATGGTTACAGTATAATTCACCCCTATGATCTTTGTGTAATAGATGACTCAGGGTTAGACTGTCAATCCTAAAAAATACATCCATGTCGTGTCTTAAAGTAATTAGTCTCATAACTCCTCACTAAAACTATCCTGACCAAGGTTTTGCTAAATTAAAATATAATTGAACACAGCTCCTGAAATCAGGAGTGGTCAATCCTATCTTGATACACGCACCAACCCATAAGTACTTGACTGTGCTTAGAAATCTTTCGTCACTGAATTAGAAATTCAGATAGTCCGACATCAAAATACAGTGAGTTACTTGGAAGTCACCGTAGTGATCTCAGATCGAAGGAACATTTATATCTATATTCCATCGAAGCTAATCTTGACAGAAGAAAAGCTTCAGAGTTGATCACGTTCAGTGCAGATGTACCCATACATCTCACTTGCATACCATATCAGTGTCTCAACACTTCTTGAATATGAGGACAACCAACCTATAAGACACATAATGATCTATACTTGATAAACGTTATCATCCTAAGTAACAACATGTCATTTAGTCGTGAACTATTTAAGGACTAAATGATAAATCCTTCTTTGTCAAATCTAGATAGTCCTAAGGATTTCATCACAACACAGAAGTTCATTAGAAGACAACAGAATTTATGATGAAAAATATTAAAATATTTTTTATTAATTTATAATTTATATATAATTACTGTTGGGGATAAACCCTGCTCCCATCGAAGTTCAGTTCGATGCGACAACCTCGACCAGAGATAAGATCTCTTCCAAACGATCGAGCTAACCTCGGCTAGAGATAAGGTCTCTACCGAGCTTCGAAGAACCTCATCCACAGCCCGTTAGGAACATGAGGAGAACCTCATCGTAACGTAAACAAAGTCGAAGGCCTCGTTCACCTTAGACGAGATAGGAGGAGAGGCCCTAACAATGGCTCTTATGTGCCCCCACAGCTCATTAGGAATAGGAGGACAACCTCGTCCTAACGTGAGCAAAGTCTAAATCTAAGCTCCGACATCTACAGGAGATAGGATCTCCATCAACCTTGGCTAGAGATAAGATCTTTCTCGAGCGCCCGCATCAATCTCAATCACAGGAGATAAGATCTCCCCTGAGGGTCCGCAGCAACCTCAGCCCGAGCGACCGATAAAATCCGAGATAACTCGGCCAGAGATGAGATCTCTTCCGAATGACCGAGACAACCTCGGTTGGAGATAAGATCAGAGACAACCTCAGTCATAGAAGATAAGATCTCCTTCGAGGGTCCGTGGCAACCTCGGCCCGAGCGACCGAGACAACCTCGATCAGAGCGCTTGAGGCAACCTCAGCTAGAGATAAGATCTCTTTCGAGCGACCGAGTCAATCTCGATCAGAGATAAAATCAAGAGACCACCTCAGCTAGAGCATCCGAGATAACCTTGGCCAGAGCGCCCGAGACAACCTCGGCCAGAGATAAGATCTCTTTCGAGCGACCGCATCAACCCCAGCTGCAGAATCAGATCTCTCCCGAGCACCCATATTAACCTCAGCCGTAGAAAATGAGAGCTCCCCTGAGTCGAACCTTGACTGCAGGAGAGGAGATCCCTCCCTCGAGTCAGCCTCAATCGCTGGTGACAATATCGCCCCCGAGGAGCTTAACCTCCGATCCTCGACCGCAGCGGGCGAGATCTACTTCAAGCTCAGGCTGGAGATGAGGTCTCCCCCGGGCTTCAACTTCAGCATCAACTTTGGCTGAAGATGAGACCTCCTCCCGAGCTTCAACCTGAACCAGCACGGAGCCCAGAAGAGGACTTCGGCAGTCGCCTTTTCTGCACTCCCTTCCTTCGAGTTTCGAACTCGAAAGTAGGAGGACTATTATTGGGGATAAACTCCGCTCCCGTCAAAGTCCAATTCGATGCTCAGTCTAACACAATCGATAGCCATGGAAGAGCCTCAATGGCCGAGCTCTCTTCAGGACTCTCCGCACGGTCGGACCTGAGCCGAACTCCTTTTCGAGCTTTTCCCTTCGATCGAACTCCTCAGTGATTGTGCTCTGACTGAGCTCCTCAGCGGTTGAGCTCCAATCAGACTCTCCACGGTCGGGCCTGGGCCGAACTCCTTCCGAGCTCCCCCTTCAGTCAAACTTTTCAGCGATTGCCCCTGATCGAGCTCCTCAACGGTCGAGCTTCAGTCGGACTCTCCACGATCGGGCCTAAGCCAAACTCTTTCATTCGATCGAACTCCTCAGCAGTCGAGCTTCAGTCGGACTTTCGTGAGAGCCGAACTCCCTCCGCGCTCTTTCAGCCAAATGCCTATGGAAGCTGAACTCCCTCTAGGTTTCTCCTTCGATCGAACTTCTTCAGGAGCCGGACTCCTCCCAAACATCCCCTTCGGCCGATCAGACTTCTTAGCGATCGAGCTCCTTTTGAACTCTTCAGCAATCGAGCCTTAGCCGCACTCCTCTAGCCAGACGCCTATGGAAGCCAAACTCCTTTTGAGCTTTCCCTTTAGGAGTCCGAACTTCTTCGGAATCGATATATGTCGAGGTCCACCAACCGACGTCCGCTTTCTCAAAGCTACCACTATTAAATCTGGCCGAACAGTCACCATCAACCTGCCACAAGCGATGCTACAAGTGGTGCCCCCTCACTCCGCTAGACCTCAAGCAGCCCACCACTGTCGAATAGTACGACTGTCACTATCGGCCCGACGACATCATCCTTTCCACATCAAATCCTGTGTAGCCTCGAGCGGTCCACCACCAGACAGCTGCAGCTGTCACCATCAAGCTCCGCCTATAAAAAGGACCCTCCATATACGCTAACTCTAAGCCTTAAGCTCTCCTCTCCTTCTCTAAGCTCTGCGGAACTCATTTTCGAGCACTCCATTTCTGTTGGCCCGAGCTGATTTGATCGTCGGAGGGTTCTATCGGAGCCACCCCCCATCGGCTTCGGATGAAACTTCATTTTGCAGGTCCTCGACGGCGACCTCGTCCACCTCCGCTCCAACTAGATCCGACAACGATCAGTTTCTGCACCAACAGATTAGCGCTAGAAGGAGGGCCCGAACCTTCGAGGTTTTCTTGTTCTTAAAGGAGTACTCGACAATGATTTCTCTCTTCCCTCTTTGGAGATCTTCCTTCTTCCTCTTTAGAGTTTTTTTTCGAAGAGAAAATACCTCCCAAGAGAGCTTCGACTCGACGATCGACGGCCTCCGTGCCAGATCCATCGGCTCTCACTTCGGCGTCGGCAGCCTAGATTCCACCTGAAGCCACCATAGATATGGAGCAATTCAACCTGCTGGTCCAGCAGATTCATGGCCTCACCGAGATAATGCAGATCGTACGACATCTTCCGACGGAGGCTTTGCCAGCAAACCCGCTATGAGGATGCCAGGAATCGACCATAAGAAAAAGCATTTGGCCTAGCATACCAATCGTCCTTAAGGAGGAGAAACAGAGTAGAAGTTCTTTTCTAGAAGATTTCACAAGAGGGGGAATGAAGTTCGGCCGCATTCACGATCTTTCTAGTGCAGGCGAGGCCGAACTTCCCCTCGAGCTCACTATTAAGGAAGCCCCGATGAAGGTTTCATAAGAGGGCGGAATAAAGTTCGGCATGAGTGAGGCCATCGAACTCCCCCTCGAGCTCGCCACCAAGAAAGCCCCGACAAAGGGGCATAAAGTTCTTCCGACGAAAGCTTCACAGAGGGTGGAGTGAAGTTCGGTGCAAGCGAAGCCGAACTCCCCCTCGAGTATGTCTTTAAGGAAGCCCCTACAAAGAATTCACAGGAGGTGGAATGAAGTTCGGACAAGCAAGGTCGAGCTCCCCCTCGAGCTCGTCGTCAAGAAAGTCCCAACAAAGAAGCATGAAGTTCTTCCACAGAAGGTTTCATGGAAGTTCGGCTGTGCTCACGACCTCCCCAACGTAAGCAAGGCTCGAACTCCTCGAGCTCACCACCAAGGAAGCTCCGACAGAAGGGCGCGAAGAAGTCCTCCTTTCGAAAGGTTCCATGACTACGCCCCCCTCAACGCTTCTCAAACTCAAATTCTTATGAAAGTTAAGAATCAACTGCCAAGACCAGAAGGACTACGGCCTCTCCCAAACATGCATGATTGAAGCAAGTAATGCCCCTACCATCGCAATCATGGCCACGATATTGAGGAATACATTCAGCTTCAAGATGAAATTGAGGAGCTCGTCAGAAAGGGACGACTTGGTAAATTCCTCTGACGCTAGTCTGAAGCAGAAGAAGATTGGCCAAGAGTGCTGTCATAGTCAGAAACGATAAGGAGGTCGACCACCTCACGGCGTCATCAACGTTACCCCTGGGAGGAGCTTGGTACATCGGCGATTCGTCATCTCCCAGTGACAAAACCAAGAGAAGCTTGCTCCAAATTGAGAAGGCCAGCATGAGATAGAGGAGGTCGTCCGGCCCGGGCCTTGCTGCCCAAGAAAACTCAGAGGAACAACGCCCCTACGACCCTGAAACGGAGATGTGCTGCCAGTAACTTTTCCTCGGTAAAATTCTTCCTTTTCAATGATATTGTTTCTAGGTGCAAAAATTATGTGATGACGGAGAAGAAGCAGTCAATAGTTGCCATGTTAGGAACAGGAAAAAAATCTCGTCCTAGCACGAGCAGGTCAAAGACCTTTAACCTCGACTATAGAAGATAAGATCTCCCCCGAGTGCCCGCATCAATCTCGACTGTAGGAGATAAGATCTCTCCCTTGGGTCTGGACCAACTTCGACTGCAGGAGATAAGATCTCCCCCGAGGCAACCTCAGTCACAAGATATAAGATCTCCCCCAAGGGTCCGGGCCAACTTTGGCTGCAGGAGATAAGATCTCCCCCGAGGTAAACTTGGCTGTAGAAGATAAGATCTCTCCCGAGGCAAACTCGATTGCAGAAGATAAGATCTTCCTCGAGCGACTGCGTCAACCTCGGCCAGAGATAAGATCTCTTTTGAGTGACCGTATCAACCTCGGTCAGAGATAAGATCTCTTTCGAGCGACCATGACAACCTCGGCTAGAGATAAGATCTCTTCCGAGCGATCGTGATAACCTTGGTCAGAGATAAGATCTCTTTCGAGTGACCGTGGACAACCTCGACTAGAGATAAGATCTCTTCCGAGTGACCGAGCCGATCTCGACTAGAGATAAGATCTCTTTCGAGCAATCGTGGCCAACCTCGGCTAGAGATAAGATCTCTTTCAAGCGATCGAAGCCGACCTCGGCTAGAGATAAGATCTCTCCTGAGCAATCGTGGCCAACCTCAGCTAGAGATAAGATCTCTTTCGAGCGACCGTGACAACCTCGACTAGAGATAAGATCTCTTCTGAGTGACCGAGTCGACCTCGGCTAGAGATAAGATCTCTCTCGAGCGATCAAGTCAATCTCGACTAGAGATAAAATCTCTTCCGAACGACCGTGGATAACCTCGACTAGAGATAAGATCTCTTTCGAGCGATCATAATAACCTCGGCCAGAGATAAGATCTCTTCCGAGCGACTGAGCCAATCTCGGCTAGAGATGAGGTCTCTCTCGAGCTTCGAAGAACCTCATCCATAGTTCATTAGGAACAGGAGGAGAACCTCATACTAACGCGAGCAAAGTCAAAGGCCTTATTCACCTTAGACGAGATGGGGGGAGAGGCCCTAACAACGATCCTTATGTGCCCCCACAGACCATTAGAAATAGGAGGAGAACCTCATCCTAACGCGAGCAAAGTCTAAATCCGAGCTCCGACGTCTACAGGAGACAGGATTTTCATCAACTTTGGCTGGAGATAAGATCTCTCCTGAGCGCTCGCATCAATCTCGATCGCAGGAGATAAGATCTCCTCCGAGGGTTTGCGGCAACCTCGGCCCGAGCGATCGAGACAACCTCGATCAGAGATGAGATCTCTTCCGAGCGACCAAGACAACCTCGACCGAAGATAAGATCGGAGACAACCTCGACCGTAGGAGATAAGATCTCTCCGAGGGTCCGCAGCAACCTCGGCCCGAGCGACCGAGACAACCTCGACCAGAGATAAGATCGGAGACAATCTCGGTCAAAGTGCCCGAGACAACCTTGGCCAAAGCATCCGAGACAACCTCAGTCAGAGATAAGATTTCTTTCGAACGACCATGTCAACCCCAGCTGTAGATCAGATCTCTTCGAGCACCCATATTAACCTCAGCCATAGAAAATGAGAGCTCCCTCGAGTCAACCTCGACTGTAGGAGAGGAGATCCTCCTGAGTCAGCCTTGACCGTTGGTGACAATATCGCCTCCGAGGAGCTTAACCTCTGACCTCGACCGCAGGGGGCGAGATCTACTTCAACCTCGATTGGAGATGAGATCTCCCCCGGGCTTCAACTTCAGTATCAACTTTGGCTGAAGATGAGACCTCCCCCAAGCTTCAACTTGAATCAGCATGGAGCCCAGAAGAGGACTTTGGCAATCATCTTTTCTGCACTCCCTTCTTTCGAGTTTCGAACTTGAAAGTGGGGAAACTATTGTTGGAGATAAACTCCGCTTCCGCCGAAGTTCAGTTCGATGCTCAGCCTAATGCAATCGGTAGCCACGGAAGACCTCAGCGGCCGAGCTCTTTCGGACTCTCCACGGCTGGGCCTGAGCCAAACTCCTTCCGAGCTCTCTCTTCAGTCGAACTCCTCAACGGTTGCGCCCTGGCCGAGCTCCTCAGTGGTCGAGCTCCAGTTGGACTCTCCATGGTCGAGCCTGGGTCGAACTCCTTTCAAGCTCCCCTTTCGATCAAACTTTTTAGCAATTGCGCTATGGTCGAGCTCCTCAGTGATCGAGCTCCAGTCGGACTCTCCATGGTTGGGTCTGAGCCAAACTCCTTCATCCGATCGAACTCCTCAGCAGTCGAGCTTCAGTCAGACTCCCACGAGAGCCAAACTTCCTCCGCGCTCTTCCAGCTAGATGCCTGTGGGAGCTGAACTCCCTCTAGGTTTTTTCTTCGATCGGACTTCTTTAGGAACCAGACTCCTCCCAGATATTCCCTTCGACTGATCGGAGTCCTCAGCGATCGAGCTCCTTTCGAACTCTCCAGCAACCGAACCTTAGCCGCACTCCTCCAGCCAGACGCCTATGGGAGCCGAACTCCTTCTGAGCTTCCCCTTTAGGAGTCCGAACTCCTTTGGAATCGATATATACCGAGGTCCACCAACCAACGTCCACTTTCTCAGAGCTACTGCCATTAAATTTGATCGAACAGTTACCATCAGTCTGCCACAGACGATGCTACAGGCGGTGCCTCCCTCACTCTGCTAGACCTCGAGCAGCCTACCACTGTCGAACGGTATGGCTGTCACTATCGGCCCAATGATATCATCCTCTCCACATCAAATCCTGTGTAGCCTCGAGCGGCCCACCACCAGACAGCTGCAGCTGTCACCATCAAGCTCCGCCTATAAAAAAGATCCTCCAGACATGCTAACTCTAAGCCCTAAGCCCTAAGCTCTTCTCTCCTTCTCTAAGCTCTACGGAACTCATTTTCGAGCACTCCATTTCTGTTGACTAGAGCTGACTTGATCATTGGAGGATCCTGTCGGAGCCACTTCCTACCGACTCTGGATGGGACTTTATTTTGCAGGTTCCTGATGGCGACCTCGTCCACCTTCGCTCTAGCTGGATCCGACGACGATCAGTTTCTGCACCAACAATTACAAATATATAGTCCAACCATCAACAGACTGACGATTGACTTTGGGATACATTTTTAATAATCTTTCACTTGGACTAAAGTCGATCGATGCAGTATCTAATACCTATCTTCGACTTAAAGTCGTCGAACTCCTTCACCATAATAGCTTTAGTGAATGGATCGGTCAGATTCTTCTTTTCATCGATCTTCTGAAGGTCAACATCACCTCGATCCATAATTTCTCAGACAACATGGTAGCGACGCAGAATATGCTTCATCTGTTGATGTGCCTTTAGTTCCTTCGTCTGAGTAATGGCTCCAGAGCTGTCGCAATAGTGCAAAACTGGACCATCAAGGAAAGGTGCTACTTCAAGCTTGATGATGAATTTTCTTAGCCACACCGCTTCTTTGGAAGTATCTGATGCAGCGATATATTTCGCCTCACAAACTGAATTGACCATAGTGTGCTGCTTGGAACTCTTCCAGTAGATGACCTCACCATTAAGAGTAAATATGTATTCCGACACACTCTTGCTATCATCATGATCAGACTGAAAATTGGAGTCTGTGAATTCCATAAGTTTTAAGTCTGATTTATCATATACAAGCCACTGATCCTTAGTATTTTTTAAATACTTCAGGATGATTTTAACAACCTTCCAGTGATTCTCTCCTGGATTAGATTGGTATCTACTCACTACACCTAGTGAGTATGCCACATCTGATCGCGTATATATCATGACGTACATTATAGAACCCACTACTGAAGTATATGGTATTCTATTCATACGCTCTCTATCTAGAGGTGTTGTTGGACAATTCCTCTTTGAAAGAAAAATTTCATGGCCTATCAGTAGATTACCTTTCTTGGAATTTTTCATGCTGAACCATTTCAGCACAATATCAATATATGTGGACTGGGACAATCCAAGCAATATTTTAAATCTATTTCTATAGATCTTCATCCCTAAAATGTAAGAAGATTCTCCCAGATCTTTCATGGAGAACTGTGATGACAGCTAGATCTTTATTTCTTGTAATACAAGAACATTATTCTTAATTAAGAGAATGTCATCCACATACAATACTAAGAATATTATTGCTGGATCATTAGCCCATTTGTATATGCAGGGCTCTTCTTCATTCTTAACGAAGCCATACGTTTTGATTGTTCTATCAAATCGTATGTTCCAGCTTTGAGATGCTTGCTTTAGTCCATAAATAGACCTTTGAAACTTACACACCTTAGACTCATCTATAAACATAAAATCTTTAGGTTGTATCATATACACCTCTTTATGTAGCTCTCCATTCAAGAAAGTTGTTTTCATATCCATCTACCAGATTTTATAGTCTAGATGCGTAGCTATGGCAAGCATTATCCGAATGGATTTGAGCATTGCTATAAGAGAAAAAGTCTCATCATAGTCAATACCATAACATTGATGATACCCCTTGGCAATTAGACGGACTTTATAGGTCTTCACCTTTTTGTTTACATCTTTTTTTCTTTTGAAGACCCACTTACATCCTATGGATTTTATCCCTTCGGATGGGTCAACCAATATCCATACATCATTGATCTTCATGGATTCCATCTCGAATTTCATAGCCTCAAGCCATTTCTCAGAGTTGGATCTCTGCATTGCATCCATATAAGTGATAGAATCTTGATCATTCTCATCGAGTTCGATAGGATCTCCGTCCTAGACCAAAAAATCATAGTATCTATCCGATTGACGTGGTATTCTACCAGATTTCCTTAAGGATGCTTCTACAATGAGTTCTAGGTTTGATCTAATTAGATCCAACTTTGGTTTAATAATTTGTGTCCGTTCTTCTACCTGTTGTACTTCATCAAGTTCAACCTTAGAGGCATTAGTTCCTTCACCAAGGAACTTCTTTTCTAAAAGGATATTTGTCTCATCAGCAAGGTAGAAGTAGTATCCTTTAGTTTCTTTTGGATAACATATAAAACTATACTTATTAGACCTAGGTCCAAGCTTGTCTGTCATCAAACGTTTGATGTAGACCGGACACCCCCAAATTCTAAGGTATGAAAGCATTAGCTTACGCCCTATCCATATTTCATATGGTGTTTTATTAACAGATTTACTCGAAACCTTATTTAGAATGTAATAAGCTAACTCGAGTGCATAACCCCATAGGAAGATCGGCAAACCAGCAAATTTTATCATGAATCGAACCATATCCAATAGGGTCAGATTTCTCCTTTCAGATACACCATTATGTTGTGGTATTCCAGGAGGGGTCCATTGGAAAAGAATTCCGTTCTCTCTAGGATATGTCAGAAACTCATTGAAAAGGTATTTACTCCCTTGATCAGACTGAAGAGTTTTAATACTCTTCCTAGTTTGCTTTTCTACCTCATTTCGAAATAGTTTGAACATTTCAAATGACTCCGACTTATGCTTCATTAAATAGACATACCCATACCTCAATAGGTCGTTTGTGAAGGTTATGAAGTAGAAATATCCACCTCTGACACTTGAGCTCATGGATCTACATACATCCGAATGTACTAAACTCAAGAGTTTAGTGGCTCGTTCATCTTTTCTAGTAAAAGATGACTTGATCATCTTACCAAGAAGATAGAACTCACAAGTCGAAAGTGACCCATAATCACTAACCTCAAGAATTTCTTCTTGAGCTAACTTATTAATTCTATTCTTGTTAATATGACCTAGCATACAGTGCCAAAGGTAGATATTAAATACATCACTAATTCTAGGATATTTACTGGAGGATTGAACTATGTTAATAGGCATAGAAAGTAAATAAATTTTGTTATTTAATTATCCAATCAAAATTATAACACCATTCAAAATGACATTACAAAATTTTTTTTTTATTGATATTTTAAAACTATTCATGGCCAAAAGGCCTACAGAAATGACATTCAATAAGAAAGTTGGACAATAATAACATTCATTAAGAATAACTTTATTTGAATTGATTACAAGGTTCATAATTTCTAAAGCTAGAATTGGAACTTATCTTCTATCTCCAACATTCAGGAACCTCTTGTCTTGATCAAATCTCCTACTGACCTGCAAGCTCTGCATAGAATTACAAATATGATAAAGGCTTTCAGTATCTAATACTCAGACAGTAGAATCAAATAAGAAAAAATTATAAAGTGTTATCATATAATTATCTTGCCCAGCAACCACTTGCTTCTTCCTCGGTCTGTTCGAATCTAGGAAGGCAATGTATAGAGGATAGTTCCTCTTTCAGTGTCTTTGCTTCTTACAGAAGAAGCACTCTGCCTGACTCTGGTTGGGCTTGCGCTTCTTGGTCTGACCCTATGCAGTCATCCCAGCATGCGGCCGCACCTTCTTGTTTTTCTTCTTCTTATTCTTCTTTCCTTTCTTAAAGGGTCGATGATCAGAAAATGACCCTCTCACTACATTCATCGTCTCCTTGTGGAGTTGGTGATCTTTCTCAAAGTTCTACAGTAATTCCAACAAGTCATGGTAGTTCACTATAGATTTTACTATTCTAAAATGAGTTAGAAAAGGAAGGAAGGATTTGGGCAAAGAATTAAGGATTGCATCCTTACCGAGCTGCTCATACAGGGAAAAGCTCAACTTGCTAAGGTGCTCAATCATCTCGATCATATATAATATATGATCGGTGACTAAGGCCCCATCCCTCATCCGAGCGTTGAAAATGGCATAACTTATTTTGTGCCTTTCAACGTCGTCCGGTGCATCAAAAGAATCGTTCAATATTTAAAATATCTTCTATGACTGGGCATTTTCAAACCTACGGTTGAACTCATCATTCATTGCTGCTAGCATTATATATTGAATGGTGGTGCGGTCATTGAGCCACTTTAGATAAGTATCTCGGACCACTTTTCTAGTGTTCAGGGCTGGCTCCTTAGATGCTCGATCCGTTACCACATAAAGGATCCGCTTATACTCCAGAATGATTTTGAACTTACGATATCAGCTATCGTAGTTGGGTCCCATTAATTTGTCATAGTCTAACAATGATCGGAGCGATAGGTTAGTGACCATGTTTGCATAAAAAGAAAAACTAAACCTAATTAGTATATGAATTATTAATCTTAAAGATTTGGACTTCAGTCTAAAGATCCTTCCACTATTTTATACGAATTGGTAGCATCTATCTCCAATTTGAGAAATTACTTTAATTTCTTAGTGGATACTAGAATCCACATAGACTACACATGAGCCCAACTTTGGTTGATCAACCCATGTGCACCTATGGGTAGATTCAAAATCAATTATTTCTCTAAACAACTTCTAGTAACATTGATTTTGCCTCATAGAACTAATCAATAGACTTTAACCTCCACTGAAAAAGATTTGGTTAAGTCCAACCATTAACATGACCACATTTGGTCTTATTTAACCAATAAATGATCAGGCCGACTTTGGTCGGCCAACCTAATCACCATCAGAAAGACTTAACTAAATTATCATTTTATGAAAGATAATTTTATTAGTCAATAAGCATCAGGCCTTTGGGCCTCCAATGATCATTGTACTAATGAACCCATTATCACTCAACTTAATGGAAGGCTATGATTTAGTTATCTATATAACTATTTTATTTTTAAGGATCTAATAATTTTAGGAGATTTAGTTAACCAATTTAAGAAAATTCAGTGAGCTAATTTCGATCCTTCCACTAACTTCACCAAGTCAGAAAAGAATCTAATCTAAGCTGGCATTAGGAGCACCTAAATCAGTCAGACTGATTTGCCTAATAGACATGGATGAGTCCGAATCACCAAGTGATCTAATCAAAATCTAACTCACAAGGATGGCCAGGTAAGCGAGATCAATGGAAGGGATATGCCATTAACTCATCAAAAATTGAATCAGTACGAGTAGCTCTCAATTAAAAGTCACTAGTCAAACTATCAAACTTACCTTAGATACCATCTGATTCATTAGTTTTAATCTGACCAACCTAGTATTTTCGGATTCTACCGCATAGCCTTGAATCAAGTCCATTTGGTTCTTATTAAAGGCATGGACTTGACCAACTACAACTATTGTAATTGAGTCTATAGAGTCCTTAACCTAATTTAAATTAATATTTAATTAGATTTGATCAATTATTCTAAATTAGTCCATCTTTTAACTAACCTTAGGTCTAACCCAATTTATAGACCTAATTCAGCTAACCTAATAATCCACAAGTTTATGATTAATGACTTAGAGTCTTAATTCATAATTTTTGATACTAAATTATTATACTTAATTTTTAATTAAGTTTATGGGCAAAGGATTAGGGTTCGATATTTTAAAAATATTTTTAATTTTGAAAGATGCTTTACAACTTAACATTGTTCACTAATTGAGTCGACTCTTTTCAAAATTAAATCATCTCAATTCATAAACAACACTAGTTGTAGGGTTTAATCTAAACTATGTACACTACATAATCATAAAATCATGAATCAAACTTTATCTAATTATGCATTCATGATCATAAATTAGATTAAAATCTAATATAATTAAATCATAAAAATATTAGATCAAATCTAGTAATTTCATGATTAACGATATAGATCAACAACGTACTAGGATAACCTTTTCACTATAGGGGGTAAACCCTACAGCAGGACAACCTACAGTCCGTGCGATCTGAATTTTAATTTTTTAAATTTAATTACTCTAATTATTAGATCAATATTTAGATCAAATTTAAATTATTAATCTAAATATATAAATATATCATGTTTAAAGAATCTGGCTTTGATATCATTTGAAGAAAATAGTGCAGGATTTGTCATGCTACTTTTAAAAAATATTTCAAAAATAGTAATAATATAATAAAAAATAATTAATTTAATTAATTATCTACTGATCATATCAAATTATTTAATTCTATATATTAGGATCTAAATATAATATGCATGCATACATCAATAGATCTGAAAATAAAACTATGTAATAAATTATTTACTATATCTACATGTTCAGAATATAATATCTTTTTATGGATAGTCGATCATCATAATCTAAGTTCATCGAATAATGCTCTGGTATCATGTTACAGCTGCACACATGTTCGACCTCTACGGTTGGTCCATATGGAGCTCTTTATCCTGATCAGCCCCATTGGAGTGCTAGCTCCTCGTCAGGATCTTCGATGGTTCATCATGATCGATCTAATTGATCATATACTTTCTTACTTTTTAGATATACTAAAAAATTAGAACATAAATATTGGAGGATGATGAAGATGTATTTCAAATTTGGTGGTGATCTGATGCTCACAGTACTCGATCTCTCCATCCGAACCCAGATTTCCAAATCTAAGATTTCACTCGGCCTAAAAATTCTGATATACTAAAAATCCTATCACACCCTCTCTGTGTGGAGTTTTTTCATGAAATAAATTTTTATAAAAAGATAACTTTTAGATCTATAATCTTATTTAGATCATATCTAAAAATAGAATATCCTTAGAGGTGAAAATCATAAGAGAAGAGAGGCATAAAGAAAAAAAAAAGTACTGTAGGATCCCATTCACCTTCACTCCAAGATTTTTTTTTATCCAAAATCGATGCTTAAATATTCTAAAATTTTTACCACATAATGCTAACCCCTTCTCCTATACTCACAAAAATTCTAATAATTTATTGACATGAATACCATGGAAAAACCTTATAGAAAATGATAAGAATTGAGTAGTTGAGAGGTTTTAACCACTCACTTGATTTCAAAAATCAAATGAGCCTCTTATCCTTATCTAATGCCTTCTCCCTTGTGTTTAACACATAGAAGGACTCTTCTTCTACATGCACATTTTTATTTCTCAAAAAATTTTCGACAAACAAAAGGAAGGGCATGGGAAGCAGAGTGAAAAAGTCAAAAATGATGGGCGCATGGGAGAATTTGAATTCAAACTTCATTTAACTTGGTCCTAATTGGTTTCAACCAAATCAATTAATCTAGACCTAATTAAATCAAGTTAAATCCAACCAAATTAGGCTTACCTTAATCTAATAAAATTTTAATAAAATTAAAAATTAATTAGATCTACGTTCTGATCAAATCAGGGTTAAAATTCCCATAGCGATTAGGTCATGTCATGACCTAATCGAATCAAATCCAATCGAATCAAATTCAATAAAACTTGATCAAATCCTTATTGCTCAATCAAATTGAGCTAATCAGTAATCAAATTACTAATTAATCTTTCAAAAAATATCTAAGTCCAAATCGAATGGGTTACTAGGTAATCGAGTCCTATTAACATGAGACTCTTGAAAAGTCCTAAATTAGTGGGACTCTTGAATCCAGTATTCCAAATGAATCGAACTCACGATCATAGAGTCTCAAACTAGTGAAACTCTTGATCAGAGAGTCTCAGATGAGTAGGACTCAGAGTTTTAGTCCAATAGGATTCTTGGTCACAGAGTTCCAGTCCAGTGGAATTCTTGACCACGGTGTCCTGATTATTAGGACTCATGATCAAAGAGTCTCAGACAAGTAGGACTCAGAGTTTCAGTCTAGTAGGACTCTTGATCACAAAGTCTCTATCCAATAGAACTCTTTGACTATAGAGTTCTAGATTAATGAGACTCTTGATCAGAGAGTCCTAGACAAATCGGACTTAGAGTCCCAGTCCAATAGGACTCTTGGTCACAGAGTTTCAGTCTAGTGAAACTCTTGACCACAGAGTCACAGATCAATGAAACTCTTGATTAGCCATTAGATCAGGTAGAAACTCCTAATCTATATGATCTTGTAGGTCTGAACCTAAGTCGATAGTACAGAAACTAATTTTTATACTAATTGAAGTGACCATCTAGCAATGGTACCCAACGTCTGGATAGATCGAATAATTACAATCGCAACATTCAGAACCTACGTAAATATGGTTACAGTATAATTCATTCCTATGACCTCTGTGTAATAGATGACTCAAGATTAGACTGTCAACCTTAAAAAATATATTCATATCGTGTCTCAAAGTAATTAATCTCGTGACTCTTCACTAAGACTACTCTGGCTAAGATTTTACTAAATTGAAATATAATTGAATACAGCTCCTAAAATCATGAGTGGTTAATTCCATCTTGATACATGCACCAACTCCATAAGTACTTGACTATGCCCAAAAATCTTCCATTATTGAATTAAAAATTTAGATAGTTTGGCACTAAAATACAGTGAGTTGCTTGAAAGTCACCATGGTGATCTCAGATCGGAGGAATACTTATATTCATATTCCATCGAAGCTAATCTTGATAGAAGAAAAGTTCTGAAGTTGATCACGTTCAGTGTAGATGTATCAATACATCTCACTTGCATGCCATATCAGTATCTCAACACTCCTTGGTTATGAGAATAACCAACCTATATGGCACACAATGATCTATACTTGATAAACATTGTCATCCTAAGTAACAACGTATCATTTGGTTGTGAACTATTTAAAAATCAAATGACAAATCCTCTTTTGCCGAATCTAGATAGTCCTAAGGACTTCATCACAACATAGAAGTTCATTAGAAAACAACAAAATTTATGATGAAAAATATCAAAATAATTTTATTAATTTATAATTTATATAAAATTATAAATATATGGCCCAACCGTCAACAGACTGATGATTGACTTTAGGACACATTCCCAATAGAGTTAAAGTACATCGCTAAATGCTAAATTTAGTGATAAAAAAATCCTAACATATAGATACCACATTTATGAGGAACATATGGTGATAGTAATTTTTATGTCATCTAATATAATAATAATTTCATGATGCATCAAATTTTATCATAAAGTGTTGAATTTTTGGGATTAAGTTTCATCACAAAAATATTACATTTAATTATAATAAAATAATGATAAAAAATATTTAATCACCAAAATATAAATAAAATTATAATGAATTAAATTTTATTGCAAATAAATATTCATTTTTCACATAAATAAAGCTCGTAAATATTTATAACATCTATTTTTTCTAGAAAAAAAAGATAATATTTCATAAAAAATGTTAAATCATAAATAAAAGAGATAATATAGTTCAAGTTGTAACTTAAAGAATTTCTATAAATACTAGAACCATAATGAGCTACAATTATCAGCGTCAATCTGCATACAAAATATAAAGAGTAGTTAGAAAATTATAGTATAAGAGTTAGATAAAAAGATATTGATTTTTTTCTTATAGAAGTAAATATATTGAATTGATTGTAAACATTTATCTAAAATTAATATATTACCCATATTTTACCACCGAGAGAAGTATGTGGAATAGATGCATTATCTACCATAAATGCAAGTATACAATCATATTATTCTTGGCGATTTGGACCAGTACATATATAACCATGACCAGAATAGTAATGGATGAGTTTAATCACACTATAACAAAATGATAAAATGCTCGGATAAATAAATGGAGAAGTTATCACTGCAAAAACAAACTATATTGATGACTTCATGATAAAATTATTTTATAGTTTAGTTAAAATATATTTAATTAAAACATATGAGATATATTATCTTACAAAAAAGAAAGCATTACATGCATGAGAAAATATTGAAAAAATATTAGAAAAAAATTAAAAAAATAGAGTACCTAGATCGCAAAGGAAAGAAAATTTTGGAAACAAATGCTAGAAGGCACTACAAGAAAATAGGATTTTTGTGATGGAATTAGTTGTAAAGAAAATATTTTCTTTGCAAATACCAGTATTTATGATGGAACAATATTTTTATTATAAATAATATATTATTTATGATGAAAAATATTTTTTATTATAAATAATTTAATATTTATGATAAAAAAATATATTTTCATTATAAATATCAACTTATTTATGATGATAAATTTTCATCACAAATAATCAACAAAAAATCAAAAAATTTTAAAAAAATAAATAATGGATTATTTGTAATGAAAATTTTTGTCATAAATAAGTTGGTATTTGCAATGAAAATTAATTTAATGTCTCAAATATACAAATAATTTATGATAAAAATTTTTCATCATAAATAATCAATAAAAATTATAAAATTTTAAAAAATAAATGATAGATTATTTACGATGATAATGTTTCATCATAAATAATTATATATTTATGACATAAAATTTATTTTTATCATAAATACTTATTTATTTATGATGGAAATCTTCCATCATAAATAATTGATGAAAAACTAAAAATTTTTAAAAAAATAAATGATAGATTATTTATGATGAAAATATTTTCTGCCGACTTTTGTCTTGCTTCTCTTTCTCTGCCTACTTTTGCCCCTTTAGTGTACTAACATTCTCTTCAACTTGCCACAAAGCCTTGACTTGCAACTCTCTAAATTTCTTCTTTCACTCATCCCATTCATCTCCTATCCATCTCTTTTTATACTAACTCCCAAATTTTAAAGGTTTTTGGATCGTTAGGCTTATTCGAAAAAAAATATTAATTCGAGCATGGCAAAAGCCAAGGGGGATGAATCACTGATGGATGCTATATTTCCATCGCCATTGCCTAATTATTTATGATGAAAAATTTTGAATCAATCTAATCAAATTGATTTGGATTGGGTCATGGGTCAACCCGGCTTATTTGCACTTCAAAGATCGTGAGCATCAAATAGCATACATCTCGCATTGCATCGAACGATGTGCATGCCACTCTACATCAAATGGTCCAAAAATTATTAAAATTTTTATATTTTTTGCATCACATCAGAGTTCTCATCATCGCTGTTTATAATCATAATATAGGTGGCATGCATCTATACCTATCCATCACGTGCCATGCAAGCCCGCATGCACTCGATGCATTGAATAGCATGCAGGTGCTCCATGCATCAAATAAAAATTTATTTATGATGAAAAATTTATTTTTAAAAAAATAATTTTTAGATAATTTTTTTTATGGAAAGCATTTGTGATGTAAAAATATTTTTATCGCTAATTTTTTGGTTAAAAATTTTTACTGCTAATAATTAGCATTAGAGAAAAAAAGTATTTAGGAGGAAAAAATTTTTTTGTTAGGAATTATTAGTGACAGAAACATATTTTCACTGCTAATAATAATTATTAGCGATAAAAAATTCCTTTTCATCATAAATTATTTTTTTATGAATTCTTTTTGGTTAAATTTTTTAGATGAAAAATTTTTAGAGGAAAAATTTTTTTGGCAGGAATTATTAGTGATGGAAAAATATTTTGCATCGCTAATAATACTTATTAGTGACAAAAAATTGCTTTTCATCATAAATTATTTTTTTATAAAATTCTTTTGGTTAAATTTTTTTAGAAAAATAAATTTAGAGGAAAAATTTTTGGCAGAAATTATTAGTGATGGAAATGGAATATCCAACATTGCTGATAATGATTTTTAGTGATGAAAATATCCTTGCATTGCTAAAAGTTTAATAAAAATATTTTTTTGATCACTTCCATCTACCTCTCTTTGTTTTTGTGAAATCCCTTCCTCTTTACCTTTCTCTCCCCTCCTCCCGAGCTTCCACCAGTCGGCGAGTGAGCACCCCTCTCAAGCTTCCTCTCTATCATCACCAACCGCTGCTGTCGATCCCCACCATCATGTCGCCCTTGCTCTACTTGGCTTCACCCCCACTGCCACTTTCGCTACCATTGTCGCTGCCACTGCTCCCCTGCTCTGCTCGGCTTCACCCCCTATCCATACTGATCAAAGATAAGACATTTTTCCTTCTTTTTATTTTCATTTTAGCTAGCTAGAGTGGGGGTGAAGCCATGGGCTGAGAGGGGGGTGCAACGTGAGTGGGAGGCGCATGGTGCGAGTGGCAGTGCATGTGGCTGGGGGGCAGTGCAGGTTGCTAGGGGGCAGAGGATGGGGGTAGTTTTGTATTCCCACAGACGGTCATCGGGGAGGAGGCAGGCCGGGGGACTTGAGGCCAGTGTTGGGGGTGGTGTAGACGATCGGAGGGTCGAGGATGATGTCAGAGACGTGATGGCCGACCGACGGTCCAGGGGTGGACGGCCAGGGGGTCGGGGGTGGAGCAATCAAGGGTTGGGGGTTGTGGCAGCAGGGAAAGGAGAAGGAAAGGAAAATAAATAAAAAAATAATTTAAAAAAATTAATAATTTATTAATAAAAATAATAAAAATAAATAGGTATTAAAAATAATAATGATAAATAAAAATAAATATTTAAAAATATTTAAAAATACATTATTTTTTATAAAAATAATTAAATTTATTGCATAAAATTTTTTGTATTACTGTTTAGATAATTTTTTAAAATATTTAATTTAATTATTCCACTAGCATAATATACATTACTTTTGCTTGTTATAATTTAAATATTTTGTGTGCTTTTGCTTATTATAATTTAATATAAAAAATATCCATATTTTAGAGAAAATTCTACTAAAATTTTTGTAGAAAAATTTTAATGTAGAATTATTCTTTATTAATAAATTAGGAATCCATCCCCTTAATGTATGTTTAGAGATGGTAGTTAAATTGTATTGAGCTGTAGATTCTTGTTCAAGAGTCGATTTCATTCAATCGAGATTGACTTTTGGATGCCCCATTTTCGAGCATTTTGAAAAAAATTTAATCTTATTATTATTAATAGTTGATATTTTTATTTCGTTACGTGATATTCAATAGTTATTTCTCCTCAGTTCTTCGAGTATATATTAGATAGGATGCATAGGCACTATATTTACATCATGTACTTAGAGAATCATGAGGAGATGTTGTCAAAATTTTCATAATAATGAAATAAAATATCGACTAAAAATAATAATAAAGTTATTGCTTTTTCAAAAGGGATAAGGCCACACCTATTAGTAATGAGTTGAAATGGATAGGATCATGCATTTTTAAAATCTTTTTTAATTTTATTTTAGTTTCTCTTTATGATACTTGTGGGCTTGTTAGTAATAAGTTGAAAGGGTCAGGATCTGAGTTGGATCATATTTGGTTCAGGATTCGGATCAAGATCCAAATTGGGATCGGGTTCCGGATCCGGGTCGGGATCCGGTTTGGATGAATGCTAGGGGTATTTTCTTTATTGTTAATATTTTTTTGTTGTTAGATGGATATAAACAAAAAGTTGGATAAATATCTAGGATATTTTCTTTCCTGAATATCAAAAAGATGTTTAAAATTTTATTAAGTTCGCATGACTTAAGGCTAATAGTGCCAGTAGGATAAAGTATCCATGCAAAAGATGTATCAATATGGTATATCATCACATATTACTTATTATAGAGCATCTGCTATGTTATGGTATGGATAAGAAGCATACTCGTTGGAAATGGCATGGGAAGATGATCCGAATGAAGTTGTGCGCAACGATGACGATATTGAAGATGATAGTGATGCTGCTAAACTTATCGAACATCATGGTATAGGTTCACTATTAGATCATTTACATCAAGGTGTCACTCAAATGTATCCATGAGTACTAGTACATCTGAAGGTAGTTTTAATCATGAACACAATATTAATAAGGTAGAAGAAACTTCTAAATAGTTTGCAAAGCTTATATAGGATGCACGAGAGCTACTCTACCCAAATTGTGTAAAATTCTCTAATTTAGAGTTTTTTTATCAAATTGCTTCATATTAAAATCGTGAACCAATAGAGTCAGAAGTCATTTGACCAAAATTTGGCATTGATTAAAGTAGCACTTCTCGATAGAGAGAGACTTTTGAAATCATATTCTAAAGTAAAAAAAAAAAAACATAGATGCAAAAATTGGAACTTGGCTATATTCCTATATATACCTATAAAAATGACTATATATTATTTTATAAGGAGAACGAATAAACAAGTGAATGTCGGAAATGCGGTGAGCCTAGGTACAAAACCAATAATAGAAAAGAAAAGAAGATACCTCATAATATTTTGAGATATTTTTCATTAATTCCAAGATTTTAAAGGTTATATATATTCACAAAGATAGCTAAAGAAATAAGATAGCATCATGAGCAGCAGGTTCTAGAGGAGAATAAACTTAGCCACTCGTCCAACTCTGTAGTGTGGAAAGATTTTGATACAAAGCATCTGCACTTTGCGAGTGATCCACACAATATCCAGCTTGGTCTAGCGACAGATGGATTTAATCTATTTAACAATTTGAGTACTTTCTATAGCATGTGGCCTATGATGCTAATACCATATAATGTGTCACCTTGGAAGTGTATGAAAGAACCATTTATTTTTATGTCATTATTGATTTTGGGTTCCAAAGCACCAGATAATAAAATTGATGTATATCTATGACTCTTAATCGATGATCTAAAGAAGCTATGAAAAAATATAGTACAGACATATGATTCTATCAGTCAAAGAAATTTTAAGTTGCATGCTTCAATTTTATGGACCATAAATATTTTTTTTATATATAGAAACTTATCTGTATGGAGTACCAAAGAATATCTGGCATGTCTAATATGCAACAGGAATACGTTCTCCTTATATTTAAAGCATGGAAGAAAAATCTACTTCATGGATTATCAGCAAATTCTACCTGCTAATCACTTTTGGAGGACCCCTTATAACCAAAAGTTTGATGGTAAGTTCGATCGGTGTCCGCCACTTAAGAAGTTAAGTAGAGCGAAAGTTTTAGAAGAACTTGAAGCCACTAAAAATGTAAAATTTAAAAAAATATCGGGTACTCACAAGCAAAACCATACTAAAATTGAGTTGAATTGGACAAGACGAAAAATATTTTTCGAACTATCATACTCGAAGCAGTAACTACTTCATCATGACATAGATGTA